>JAJHSJ010000013.1:64341689-64554189 GCA_021015155.1 Magnolia officinalis
GAAGCCTGATCAGTATGACTTCAAGTTCATCCAATAATAAGGGTGTGCATGCATGCACTATTGAATTGAATCGCAATCATCCATTTAAAGAGTGAGAAAAAAATCTTTCACGGCATTCATATTGAGGGTCCAAATCAAGGTATTCGATAACGGTAACGGTTGGTGTAACAGCCAGCCATATGACCATTACTTTACAGCCCTGTAACAGTCCAAAAAAATTTTTATAAGGAAAAAAATGTATCAGCTCCCCTGTAACAGTAAAAAAAAATTATAAGGAAAAAAATGCATCAGCTCCGTATCAGCCCATTACAGCCACTACAGTCCAATTTTGCAGATCGGGCATTACAGCCCTGTATCACGTGACGGGTCCCACCATTAGCACCGTTACAAAACTGTTTCTGAATACGTTAGCCCGAATCCAAGAAACATCATTATTTTTGTTATTTCCTCTTGATTAAAGTGACCGTTAGCAATTCGATTCATTGAATCCAAATGTCCCCTAAATTAGAAAATCACAATTTGGCAAAACTAAGATTTTTAAGTCTAACATACCTCGTGGCCAATAACCCCCAATATTGCAGCATAATCTGCATCCGTAGCAGGAGATGCTAAGACAAGCCTTGAATTGAATAACTGTGAAAAAGTATGTTAGAGGAAATTTTCAGAATATCATTTGGGATATGAAAATACAAACGAGCTAAATGCAAGCATCCTCGAGTAAAAACTCACATTCAGGCTCTTGTTTTCCATGGCTCCCCTGGTAATCAAATCAAGCAAAGAAATTCATCAATTATAATGAATATATAACCAAGGAACTAAAAGCCTTCAATCATCAGACCAGAATAACTATGTCCATATCTAATAAATAAGGCCAACCAGAGATTATATACACCCTGATCCATAGCTCAAGTGGTAGACTGAGTGAAAGATACCTCGTTTCAACACTGAGGTCTTGGTATTGATCCCTAGTGGAGGTGGCTAACAGTGAAGTGTGAACTGACAGTGAGGTGTACTAACAAGCTAACAGAAAAAGAACAAAAAAAAAAAAAAAAAAACCAGAGATTATATGCGTGTTAATGACCCATTTGACACGTGTACATAGACTGTGGACTGTCAGTAACTGATTTAAAACCATCCATCGTTTCTCATGTCTGGCCCACCTAATGAGTGGACCTGCATGATTTCTTGGTCAGGTCATCTACTCAGCGCCACCAACCTGATGCACGCTCAAGTGTTCCACACAGATTGGCACGCAGCCACATGGTTAGCACTTGAGGAGCATGTGGAGTAGAACTGCACAGTGCACACTGGCTTCTCAAAGTTCTCTTTAATCAATAATACATAAAAAGAGCATTGTTGCTCTTTAGGTTCAGATTCCCCTAGTCCCATAACAGTGTGCTAAAGCATTCTCAACCTTTGTTTATACACATGATGTGGCCCACAAGTGAGAAACCCGAGACTTAAAAACAGATGGGCCACACTTTAAAGGGGATTTAGCCAAGCTATGTCATACAATGATATAATAGACACCATATTTCATCTGGAAGTTTCTCTGGTCGGCGTCACCTTCCCCAAAGTACCTCGCCATTCTCTTTAGTGTGGCCCGGTTGAAGAATTTAGGATTCAGTGCAAAAAGAAGATTATCTAATTTAGTTATCAAGCATCCAATATCCATTCATGTGATTCATGTGTAAGAGATATAGACCTTTTCATCTCTTGGGCTCTACCATGGATGGGGCATACCCAAAATGACGCCGATCAGATGATCCTAGCCAAAGATTGGAGGATTCTTGAGGATTAGAAACGGGCTTGGGAAAAAGTCCCACTAAAGGTCAATGCACATTGGGCAAAGTTCTTCAAACAATCGCTAGGATCATTTAGCATGTGTATTTTTGGTGAAGGGCCTATCCATGGTAGGGTACAACAAACGAACAGTCCAAATCTCGTGCACCTGTGCCGCATCTATGGGACAGAATGTTGGACAGCTAAGGAACAACATGTTCATAGGATGAGTGTAGCTGAAATGAGTATAGTAAGATGAATGAGTGGCAAGACAAGGAATGATAGATGTAAAAATGAATGCATTTGAGAAACTTAGAAGTAGCACCAATAGTTAATAAGATGAAGGAAACTAGACTTGGAAGGTTTGTTCATGTGCAATGGAGACCACGAACTACACTAGTTAGAAGGCATGAGTTGATACAAGTTGAAGGTTCTAAAAGGGCAAGGGGAAGGCCCAAAAGGATGTGAGTGGAGGTAGTAAGAAAAGACTTAATGACATATGGTCTAACTAAAGGTATGGCCCTTGATAGAGCACGATGGCAGGACAGGATTTGTGTAGCCGACCCCAATTAGTTGGGATAAAGCTTTGGTGGTGGTGGTGGCCGACGTCGTTGTCATCATAGATCTATGTTATTCAGTACTTTTTCTTCTTTGCATTAATCTGCTACACCATAAGAAGAAAACGAAATAGTGCTGAAATTTTGTTCAAATATGCCAAATATTAGTATAAAATATGAATTATCATACATATAATAGGATGATGGGTGAAACTGGATTTACAAAGCCAACCCCAATAGCTAGGACAAGCCATGATGATGATGATGATTATAATGATGATGACGACGATGACAATGCAATTTCATAGATAAAATCCATCAAATGATATATTATAGCATGCACATTTTTTTAATGCTTAATTCCAATAGTTCAAGTGTTGGACATGCCCACCCAGTCATGGGCTGAGCTTGGATCACATTTTCAACACCAAGGGCCAGACCAGACTGGGCCTGATTTTCAGGCAAAGAAAACAAACAAACTAGGCCAAGCCAAGATTTGACTAGATTTAGCAGAGAAGTCCAGTCCAAGAAAAAAAAAAAAAAATCTAGGCTCGTTTTGGGGTTTTGACGCTGCCATTTTTAAGCCAAACCCCTTTTGAAGATGTGCATTTGGATGCACTTTCACAACCCACCCTTGATCCCCCGCTTGACAAAATAGGTGCCAAAAGGCACTCGATATTGCAGCGTGTGCTTTTTGCAGAAGTTGCGTCTAAACCGGCCCTAAAGGCCATCAGGGGCTGACTAATTTCCCAGTCCACGTCTAGTCCAGTTATAAATTCTGACCCTAAAAATAAAACTCTGGCAAACCATTAGCCCAGCACAAGCAAGCCCATTGACAATCTTAATTTTCAAAGGTTCCATCTTACATGTTGAAATCCGGAGCAGCAACAATGTTGAAGAGATCAAGGTCATATTCCAGACCAAAAGGACCTGTTGCCAAGAGCAAGAAGTGGAAAACGTGCTTTAGAATCTAATCAACAAAATTATTTCAAACTCATAACATGGATAGGAAAGATAAAGACACCGACTTCTTCATCCCATTTCATAGCTGCCTTAAGTGAATGCATTGCATGGGCTGTCTTCAGTACATCCTGTGCTGGGGTCCAGATCCTCAGGAACACCTTCCATCCAGAATGAGTCACAAATGTGTCATCTCTGCTTTTGAGCTGCCCAGCAACTAACGCAAACAAATAGCAGGGTTTCTTGAAAGGATCAAAAAAAGAAAAAAAAAAAAAAAACAAGGTACATGATGCTTGATCAAAAGAAATGGACTTTTTTCAGCCCAGCAACAACACAGGTGGGACCCAACTCTCAATAATCACTGTTTAGAGTACACAGTCTTCTGTGCACATAGGTTGCAGTGAACTTGAGTGTGTATAGCACACCATATCCTTGGAGATATTGGTCTATCTTTAGATTTCATTTGCATTTATTTTGAGCTTAGCTTTTGTAATAAGAGATCTACAATAAGAGCTTGTAGAGAGAAATGTGAAGAAAATATTATCCTCCTTTCTCCCTCCATGTATTCCACAACATAGCCTCTTGAAGTTCAACAACCGCCATGGTCCATTTGATGGCCCCATCATGGGATAGGCCTTGCCTAATATCTTCCCCATCAGATGATCCTCTTTATCTGATGAAAATGGGTGACAGCAACAAACGGGTTACATTTGACAGGGACCAAATCTGGTGGTTGGAATCATACGATGGGGGGAGACTTTATGAGTATTACTTATATTGTAATTTCTTAAGTTCAAGTTGAGTTTTCAAGTACTGATCCAAGTTTTTCAGGTTTCTGAAAACTAAGTTGTCCATTTAACTCAACCAGATTCCAGTTTTTCATGTCCTCAATTGAGTTTATTAAAAAAGAAATATCCAAATTCCACAGAATGCCCAAACTAGCAATACTATAGAAGTTACCTCAAGGTATCCTTGCTCTATAAGATTCCCATTGGATAATTCAGCAAGTGTATGTCGCCATGACATCAGGACAATCCTGCCAATGCAACGTCATTTTTGGTCTCATATCATAAAATGATGTATAAAAATATATGGACGGCATGGATGAAACACATACATCATGTTGGGGCCCACAGAGCACCGGCCACCGGCCATTGGGTGGTGGCAGGGGGAGTAGCCAATCCGTTTCCTCGGAAATCCATCCTAATCTCTGATGGTGGACACTTGGATGGTTTTCATTTGGGGACCTATCTGATACTTTGACAGAGAACGACGCTTGATGCACAGGCCATTGAAATTGTACACGTGGCATACAACTCAAAATGAAGTGATTGATTTGATAGATCCACTGTCGCTGAGTCACAATCTCAAGGAGTCCTGAGGTGTGATTGTGGACACTTGCTCGGTGGAGGAGAAGCATTGGATATTTTTCGTTTTCAACTACCAGTAAATGCCCACCAGATGTTATCAAAATTATCACTTGCAGAGTTTTTCAAACACAGGGCCCACGTAATAGTCCTACCGCAATATATTTTAACATTGCAAACCCTTCAATGATATTTAAATAAATAAAAGAGAGAGAATGCCAAAAGCAATCTGCTCTCAATGCTTATGGTAATACTCTGGCAGAATATGAGGCTTCATACGCAGAAACTCATGAGCTTCATACATAGTATGAATTAACTCAAATTAAACCGATTAAATTGTGGGACCGGTTGTAGATGAGTCAACAGCAACAGACAGAATCAAATTGGTTGAGAAATACTAACCTGTGGTTATTGGACGCTTGCACATCGACAATTGACTATTGGGCATTATTCCTTTTAACCGTCCAATAAATGTCCACCAATTTAATAATTAAATAATCAAATAAATATAATATATGTACTCATTAGGGGTGTACATCGAATCGAACCGAGTCGAGCTAAGTCTAGCTCGACTCGGCTCGAACAGTGGCTGACCTCAGCTCAAACTCGGCTTGGCTTGGTTCTCGAGCCCGATTGGCCAGCTCGGCTCAGTTGATCAGCAGCTCGGGCAAAGTTCGAGCCGAGTTCGCCATTGAGGCATTTCCACAAACACCTGAACTGCAACTTCAAAATCCCACTGTTTTACAAACGGGGCAATGGTTTTACAGGTAGTATCTCAAACACCTTCTAAGTAACATAAAAACAAAAACAAAAAACAAAAAAAGGCATTTGTTTCATGTACATACTTTCTACCATAAGCCAAACCTTCCTTGCCACCAGCCACATTTCATTGAGGCATTTTATCAAATAGTTGGTGAGCAACATCAATGGCAAAGTAACCGAGTCACCGAACTAATTCGATCCGAGTTCGATTCGAGCTGGATTTGATTCAAGCCAAGTCGAGCTGGGGCCTGCTCAAACTCGACTCGAACTCATTTTCGAGCTCAAAAAATCAGCTCGACTCGACTCAAACTCAGCTTCAAAAAGTCAAATCAAGCTCTTTCGAGTCAAGTCAAGCGAGCTAACCGAGCTTGCTCAGTTCATGTACACCCGTAGTAGCAATTTCAAAATCAGATTGGGTACTGAGTTACTCAGTACCCTCTTATCGTACTAAGTAAACTCTGTTGGGCCCACCATGAATGTACCAGGTCTATCCATGCTGTTCATCCGTTTTTCCATCATATTTTAGGGGTTGAGACCAAAATATAAGCATACCCAAAGATATCCAAAGATCAAGTGGACCATACCATTGGAAACAGTTGTAATAATGACTTCCACCGTTGAAACCTTTCTAGGGCCCCCAGTGATGTTCATTACTCATCCAACCTTTCTAGGGCACCCAGTGATGTTCATTACTCATCCAACCAAACTGTTCATAAGATCATACGGACATGAATGAAGGGAAAACACAAATACAAGCTTGATCCAAAACTTTTGTGGCCCCCAAGAAATTTTCAACGGTAGATGTTCAATTCATACCATTTCCTATGGTGTGGTCCACTTGAGGTTTGTATACACTTCATTTTTAGGCTCAAGCCCTAAAATTATCTGTTAAAATGGATGGACGAGTGGGTAAAATACATAAATCACTGTGGACCCCACTGAGTTACTCAGTACGCAATCCGCTTCCTGCTATTTCTGCACTCAAGATGCATGGGTTGTCTAATCGAGAATTAGAATCATTGTATTTGGAGGATATAAGAGAATTACAAGCAGAGGTCGCGCAGACTAGGGTTGGCTTAAAATTACTTGAGGCGAAACTCGACAGCTGTGCTAATAGTTCCAAGACCCACCCAAATCCAAGTTGGCTTGAAATCTCATGAGTCGCTGAGTATGAGTTTTGGTCCCGCCAGAAAATTTTGGACCATGTAGATCTGCATCAAGGTGACTTACATGAATGCAATTGTGCTATCAGGAAGTTGGAGTGGTGGGCCCATGGCAGGGAAACCCTAAGCCCAACAGCATAGTTGCAGGCTTGAAATTTAGTGCAGGCCAAAGCCCATAGGCTTGAAAGTTAAGCGTGTCTGGACCCCGACTAAAGGAATTGGAATAGGTGCTGTTAACATATATGAGGTTATGAGATCCGAATGGTTTGGATCTTGTGTGAAGCATGGATTAAGATTTTAAATTGGGTTTGCATTCCGTACAAATGATTGCAACTAAAGGCTGTTAACATCAGCCATTAGCTAATACATTGATGATGCATCTGACATCAATGTCTGCTACCATACAAATGATATATATATATATATATATATATATATATATATATATATATATATATATATATATATATATATATATATATATAATATATATATAAAGAGAGAGAGAGAGGAGAGAGAGAGAGGTTTTTGGGTGCACCAAATTTCATGAAATATATGGAAATATTGCACCTACTTAAACTAACCAACCATGAAATATCATGATATTGGGAGCAACCAAATCCATTGTTTGTTTTCTATTTAGATCTACTTAACATTGTGAAATCCAAAAGAAGCCTTGAGATCTCTTCCAACAACTTGGAATATAGAGTTTTTGTAGATACATATTTCAAAATTTCATAGTTACATCAGCTTTCCCTTTCTATTTCTCAATGTTCGAAGATGGATGCAATCTAGCCATACATTTCCAGGATTGCAGAAGAAATGCCCAATCACCCTCGCAGGATGGAAAAAGCACAATAGAGTAAAATAAAATAACGGTGATCATGGGTAGTCAAAAAAAGATTTACAGAGGCGTGCATGGGATATTTTAAGATTTTGAGTAGACCAGAAGAGGCTCCGACGGCTTGTTTGGATTGTCCGGTTCGACCTTCACGCAGGTCAGTTCATCAATTGACATTGAACCCATATCAGAAGCCTGACAAAAATAAAAATAAAAAATGTAAGGAATGAAGGAAAGGGCTTTGCCACTCGTACATGCGTGAAATAAAGCTCATGTACACGCCACATGAGCTAGCATGGCACATTAGGTGTGAGATGCAATCCATCCATCAGGTTGGCCTGACCTTCTACACGTTTTCCCAAAAATAGATCTAGCCCTCTCAGCATGTGGGCCCCAATATTACAAACAGGTGGATGGGTTACAAAACTTAAGCCAAGTTTTTCACAACCGTACAGTTCTACAAACTGTGGCGGAATCGACCAGTGATCAAACTGATCCTTAGGCTAGGGCATCAATATAGTGGTGCCTTTCTAATGGATGGATTGGATCTTGTGCCTTGCTGGCACTTGTGTGGCATGTACATGAGATTTATTGCACATGTGAGCACTTAGCAAAGCTCTGAAGGAAAAATCTCAAATCAATTTGCACGGTGACAGATGAACAGTGACAGACGAGCAGAATGCGGAACACCAACGTGAGATATGCAGGTTACTCATCAGGTGGATCACTAAGAACATGCCTTCACCCAAAATCAGGATGGCCGTTCATCGGGTAAGCCATCTAGACGTTGGATATCGAATGTAGGTTGTCTATTCTCAAGCTTTGGTTTTTACCATACAGGTGCGCCTACCTGATTAGTGGACACCCCTGATTTTTGGGCAATGGTGTGTTCAAGTGGGACTACCTGATGAGAGGCCCAGATCTCACCTGCCATGTCTGCAGCGGAATCACTTCTTTAGTCTCTTGAGTGAATCATCCAAGTACTTGTCATGGAGAATGAGAAGATGTTTGTGCATGTGTGTGTATGTGTGTCAGTTTCACTTTTGAGCATTAGACCTCTTCCGTCGCTTTATTGACGCGTTCGCCAAGCTCCACAACTCCTTTCTGATCGCCCTGCATGATGAAGAAACCAGATTCAGGCCTGTTGAGAGTTTGGGATAAGCTGAAAACGGGAAAGAAATAGGATTAGAACTATCATATTGGATTGAAACACAGATGCATCAACAATACTATTCGATGTCAATGGCATTTAGAATGAGGGTAATGCCGTCCAGATGTTTCGATCCCGCCTCTCTCTCTCTCTCTCTCTCTCTCTCTCTCTCTCTCTCTCTCTCTCTCTCTCTCTCTCTCTCTCTCTCTCTCTCTAAATCACATGACAAAAATTAATCTCAAATAAATTTGACCAAGTTAGAAATTTGGATGGGTCATAACAAAAATTAATCTCAAATAAATTTGACCAAGTTAGAAATTTGGATGGGTCAACTTGATGTGATTCATAGAAAATACCTGATCTTTAAGCTCAGGTTCAACAAATTCTCTCTTGACTCTTGCATTTTGGACGTTGCTTGATACACGCTTACTGCAAGTAGAATCATAGACACAGGAAATCAGCAGCCTGTAAATAAGCAAAAACCAAAAAGAAAAAAGGAAGAGGATGGCAATATGGCGTGTGTGCTTCTGCTAATTGGAGTTCCATGAAGTGCAGGTTGAAACATCTCCATTGTAAACACCGCACTTATGTATGGTGGTGAGGACCATTTATTTGGTGTGCCATCATGTGGATGGGTAATAACCCAAAAAGAGAAGTGATTCAATTATGGTAGATATATGATGAGTGGCATGAAAAAAAAAAAAAAAGGATGGCTAACTCAAGAAGAGTAACAGCCACACTCAACAGGCACAACTCACCATGTAGTACAATCACTACAAGTTTTGGGTTGTGGCTCACCCTTGTGATGACCCATCAGATGAAAGATGAAAGCTTCCGACCACACATGGTGGGGATCAACATCTCATAGAACTCCTATGAAGCAAGTGTCATGATAGCATTTCTTTTTCCAAAAGAAAAAAAAAAAAAAAAAAAAAAAAGAAGAAGAAGAAGAAGAAGAAGAAGAAGAGAGCAAGCCATAAGAATGTACTGTGAGGCCTCATCTAGATGCTTAGAATTATCAATGTCCATATCAGAATCAGGATCCCATCTGTCATCTGCATCATCTTCGTCATCATCTTCCTGGACATTCAAATAATCAATCAGCCAGGTCTTATCATACTTGAAACTATTTCTATTTCCCTGAAAACTTCAACAATTAATTCTTAGTTGTTTAAGAATCATTGCTGAACAAGATTTCCCACACACATGGGGTAATGCTAAGCATTACCCAGACATGAGGCATAGGTGCCAATAACTATCCCGAAATGCTCAGCATGGCAAACTCCAAAAATCTTGGCAGAAGGACATTTCCGTAGACTAGTACGTAATATTTAATTAACAATAAAATAAAACAATGAAAGCATTAAAAACAAAGGAAATTAGAAAAGAATAGTCACATAGTTTCAATAGAGCCGAATTACTAGTAATCTAAATTAACAAACAATTGCAATCATAAAAAACCACACAGAATCAGGGAGAGAGAGAGAGAGAGAGAGAGAGAGAGAGAGAGAGAGAGACCTACGAAAATAACAGAAAGCAAAAAAGAACAAAGCTTTGCCTCCTGGTATATGGGCCATGATACCTATAATGAAAAAGGAACTGAAATCTAGAGAGAGAAGATCCTTATGAATAATTTCTTCAACATCATGAGAGTGGAGGCAAGCTTTGGCTTAGGAGTGAGAGATCTTCGGCTTGACAAAAAAAAAATCATATAACCAAAAGAAAAAAGGTGAAAGAAAGCTTTACGGAGAATATACTTGGACCAAAAAATGGCACTTTACGATGACTTGACTAGGACACTTTGTCATTACAGATTTTGAAGTGTCCAGCAGCATCACGTCGTGTCCAGTAGTGCCCCAAGATTCCTACGTGTCCAGGGGTGCCCAAGAGTCCTAGAAATAGAAGGACGAATTCCACTTTCAAATGGAAAGTGACTCGTAGCCCATAGGAACAACCGAGGAGGGAAAAAATAAGGCACCAATCCAGTATACTGCTGAATCGTCACGGGCAGGCATACCAAGCAAGCATGGTACCGTTGGCAATTGGGGCAGAGTGGAAAATGGAATACGCATCAAGCAGATTACCATTTAATGGTTTTTTCTGCCCAAGATATGAGAAGATCCTCATCTCACTAGCAGTTTGATACTAACTTGCATTGGGAACTGGAAACATCCAAACATTGCCTAACATACAGGATGCAAAAGTATTTACAAGAACAGGAACTGTAAGACTCAAAGATACAAGAACAGGTCACGCTCCAGTGGTACTGGTACTACTGTTAAGCTTATGATGGTACCGGGTGGATGAGGGGCCCATGTGTACTCTTTCCATCCAGCCTGTATAGCAGCTGTGTCACCCCAGAAAAGCCCTAGGACTCAAAAAGTGCCCGATCCAAGAATAATGTGCAACGAAATCAAACGGGAACAAGCTGCGAGGGAATACTTGAATTTCACAGTCCACCTGAGTCACAAAACAGCCTGAATTTTGGGCTGACCTTCATCCAGTCACCCTTCATCTAGACTGAATGAAGGGTCTGAACAGACTTGATACACAACACGGTAGGCCCCCATGCTAATCAACAGTGGGGACTCCCTCTTGATATGTTCCTGTATTGTGGCCCATCTGAGTTTTGTATCAGGCTGGTTTTTTTTATTGAGGATTTTCAAGGCAATGCATCTTAAGGAACGGTTGGATTGTATGAATACATCACTACGCCCTACATCTGCCCGTTACCATCGTAAGCTTACGGTGGTAACAGTACTACTGGAGCGCGCCCTCTACAAGAACAGTCTAGAGATGCAAAAATATTTCAAAGAACACACTATGAGATGCAAATATTTTCATCACGAAGATGCAACCGCCTACCTCTGGAAGCTTCGTGTCAGGTGGCCGTTCTTGAAATTGAACACTAGGTGCATGCCGGAGCTTCGAAAGATTGTCAAGCAGCTTTGCTCTAATATCTTCCAACAAACGGCGTGAGTTCTTGTTCTCCATGTTACTTGGAGCTACATGAAGAGTATAGTCCGGACCGAAATACTCATAATATTCATGCTGTGGCATCTTGTCATCAATTTCTAGTCCAAGTGCCACTCCCGTCTGTTCAAAAATGTTATTAAAAAAATTTAAAAAAAAAAAAACAAAAGAATAATATTTAAGGAGGCACTCCAATAATTCTATATTGAGTTTCAATTAATAATTTATAGAACCTGTCCTTCAAACTCTCTTTATAATACTATCAGAGCTCATCCAAATGAAGAGTGAAGATCCATTATATAAGGCCCAATTGTACTTGATTTTTCATGGACAAACAATCTATCCACATCCAAGGCTAAGCTAGAATGGTCTAACAAAGAAACAACAATTTACTTAAAACCTTAGGGTCTGTTTGGGTAGGGGAACTCATGTAATCAGGATTTAGTCTAATCCCATTTTGGAGAGCCCCATACCCTTTTATATGCAAAATTGCAATTAACAAAGTTATAGGGAAAACCAAAAACTCCGCTAATTGTGTTTATGCAGAAGGAACCAGTCTAGTGCACCTGATCCTGTGTGGAGGGCATGGGGCCCACCAAAATCAGGGGTAGAGTTAATCCCGATTATGCAGGATCCCCCTGCCCAAACAGACCATTAAACACAGGAAAAAAACAACTGCCAAAATTATTTTAACAGAACTTTTTACATTGCAAGAAAAGTTAAAAATTAGTGTAGTTCATTCTGTGATTTTACTTCAAACCCAAGAAATGAAGCTACAATATTTTCTACAGAAAACATCATGTATGCAAAAGTTGTCATCATATCATTATTTCAAAAACAACGTCTCAAAGCTTTTACTGTTGTTTTAAATTTAGTACCTCATAGCACCAACAACGAGCAACATTCCGAATGGTATACCCGCCACCACCCAGAAGCAACAATGGGACATTGAATGATCTCATATATCTAACACACTCTGCATGACCTTTGATGGAGAGGTTGAAACAGCCCAACCTGTCTCCAGATAAGGAGTCAGCACCGCACTGGAGAACGACAGCACCTGGTCGGAAAACCTCCATCACTTTCCCAATGATCGGCTTGAATAAGGACTGATAGCTCTCATCATCAATTCCATCGTCGAGAGGGACATTTAGAGAGTAGTACTTCCCCCTTCCATATCCAACATCACGTACGTCACCTGTGCCAGGGAAATAGTCTCCAAATTTATGGAACGAAACGGTCATGACCCTATCAGTTGTATAGAAGGCTTCTTCCACACCATCTCCATGATGGATATCAATGTCCACATATAAAACACGCTGCCACATGGATGTGAAAGAAACCAATCAGCAACACAAATTGGAAATGAAAATTTGAAATACATTGAGCGGCAGGTTCTAATACTATGATTTCTCGTTCAGATCCTACAATGCAGTCATCCTAGAGAGAGCGAGCGAGCGAGCGAGAGAGAGAGAGAGAGAGAGAGAGAGAGAGAGAGAGAGAGAGAGAGAGAGAGAGAGAGAGAGATCCCAGAATTCAATCTCAAAAAGAAAAAGAATACAAAAAATGCAATGAAGATTACCGATTATGGCGACGATGATGTGAACTTGGTGTGCAGATGAAATGTTATCGTGGGGAACATATCAAAACAAACTTGTTGCCTACTTAAAATTATTTTGGTTGCTTATGGAGTTCATTATTATAACTAATGACACAGAATGATGTAAAGTGATTAAAGTCTGAAATGAAAGGATCAAACACAGTTGAGGTTCCCAGGTATTATTAAGAGTGTGTGTGTATGTGTGTACCTACATGTATAATCAGTACCTTAATAAATCTTAAGACCTCAATACAGCTTCCTTCAATTTTCTGCACCCTACATATATAATCAGTTGCTTAATAAATCTTAAGACCTAATGTCATTATCTGATTCAATACAGCTTCCTTCGATTTTCTGCAACCCCCAAACATCTAGACTGAACAAGTCAATCCGAGTCTAAAAACCATGTAGAAACCTGCTTATTTGAGATCCAATCTCATGTTTTTTGTACTCTAAGGAAATTTTGAATTTTTAATGCATAAATAATCAGCTAAGTGCAGGGATATTCCAGTCACATACAAATAAGGAATGAAAAGCGTGTCAAGGCAGACCAGCATTCAGCCATTGCTTTGGTTCTAGCTTATGAACTTCAAGGTGTGTGATATAAGAATATTGCTTAATGCCACAGATTTGTGCCAGCTTTGATTACCATGCACAAGCTGCAAAATGTGAAGAAGTATTAAGTTAGCAAGAGATATTAGGAACAAATGTTATGGCATCAGATTGTGCTCGCTGTGTTTTAAGGAAATATTAAGGGCGATTTCTAGCAATCTACTACATGTTAAAGGATTTCAACAAGTCAAATATATGCTGTAGGAGATTGTGCCGGTATAATTGGCTTCTCCTGTCCTGTGGGTACCAAATCGTGCTATGGTTATTATCATTACGAATTGGAGCTTAAGGAAAGAGACTCTGATCTCACTTTTTTGTTCTCTCCATTCTCTCTTATTTTTACCTATCACGAATGTTAACATGATATCTAAGCAGTAAAAAGGACAGATTTTCTCTCTACTCTCTTCCCTCTTTTCTCTCTCCATTCTCCCTTCCAGCGCTTCCGAGTCCTTCCTACACATAACACATGTATTGGAGAAAATCCAATTATGTTTTTGAAGATTGTTGACCGTGGGAATCTTGTTAGGAGGAGCAGACAACAGTAAGCAAGCCTCAACCCATAAAGGAACATAGGCCCTCCATGTTGGGGGCTACTTTTAAGTTGACATTGGACACAAAACCTTGAGAAAGCTTTCAGATGAAAATTGTCCTTTTAGAGCATGGAGTGCACAAATAATCATCATTTTTGAAGGATTACAGGGATGCCCCACTCAGAAGATCAAACAGTTCCATAAACAAAGTGATTTCAGCATCCCACGGATTCTGGCGAATTGAATTGCTCAGACTACCTTGCCTTTCACAAGATTGCAGGAATCTTTGAAACTAGTTTTCCACATGGCAAAGTTATATGGATGAGGGAATGCTAATAACCAGTTAACTACTAAGACATTGTTCTTTTATTTTTGAAGTGGAAAACATCCAAGTAGATCTACAGCCAACATGAAAAAGAACGGACCAACCAGTCAGGGCATGGCTGGTTAAGTGTTTAAGGTGTTGACCAATCAAGCACCATTGAAAAAGTCTGCAGCTTGGAGACTTTGTATTTGTTAGCTCAAGATTAAACTTTATATTTTGCCTGTTGAACCATGCAGAGCTCCCAACCACTATAAGGTGGAATCGTTTTCCAATTAGAAGAACAGCATTTGGCTAAAATAAAGAGTATGAATCCGTAAAAAATCCTTTTTCAAACAAAAGAACAGCTAGGCAAAATCAATTATAGAAAAATAACCAAAATTGCGATTCAAACAAGAAAGAGCAAACAAATTACAAGATTGAACAGAATACAACACAAGTAGCAGCTAGAACCCTTTTTAAACGAGAATTAGGGTTGGCAATGGGCTGAGTTTGGACCAGAAGAGACTAGACCCAGGCCTGGCCCAACACTTGAGACCCAAGGCTCGAGCCCCACCCCAGCCTGAAAAAAAATTGGTTGGGCCCAGACCTGACCAATCCTTACATGGCCCAGCCTGAAATTGGATAAAATCCCTATTCCCACTTGAATGTTCCTAATATTTCTGTCAATCAAGTGGGCCACACATGCACAAAGAAATAGACATTTTACAGGAATGAAACCTACGGTCTCCATCCAAGATGGATGGGTTGCCTAACCAAGGATTGGAATGGCAAAATTGCAGGATATAACATATGTACTTACAAAGTCTGGTCAGGACAGGCTAGGCCAGGCCGGGTCAGGCTAAAATGCCTTGAGCTGGGCCCAACCAGAAAATTGATCACACATGCATGGTCCAAGACTGGCCCATGGTCCAAGCCCAAAACCGAGTGGGCACATCAGGTTGGTGGGCCACCCGGCCCATTGCCACCCTCAATGAGAATTGTAAATTATTGCCAATCACCCACACACATAAATGTTGAAAATGGGCGTAAAACATAAGCACAACAAACCAACCTCAAACTCTTTGAGGAGCTCTAAAATTGCCAACACAATGTCGTTCACATAACAGAATCCAGACGCCTCACACTTCTTGGCATGATGAAGTCCGCCAGACCAATTGATAGCAATATCATAATGCCCACGGTTTAACTTCCAAGCACCCGCGACTGACCCACCGGCATAAGTCTGACAGAAAGAGTAAAGCCCGTCGAAGACAGGGCAATCTTCTCCAACATTGAACCTCTTCAATGCCTTCATTTGATCTTGTTGTGTTTCTGGAGTGACACTCCTTAAAAAGGAAACGTAATCATCAGCATGGAATCGACATAGCTCTTTGTCTGTTGCAAGATGGGGCTTCACGACCTTCATATGCTGAAGCAACCCGTATTCTTGGAGGAGGGCATGAGTCATCCTAATTCGATGAGGTTTCATTGGGTGGCCTTGTCCATAGTAGTAATTACCCACCTCTGGGTCATAGAAATATAACACTTTTCTCTTCACCCCATCAGGCCCAGATGGAAGAGAATTGCCGCCCGTTTCCATCATTTGACCGAGTGGAATTCACAACTGAAATTGAATAAAATAAAATAAATAGAAAGAGGTAAATGGATAGATATATTACAAAGAAAAAAAAAAAAAAAACAACATGCTAGGCCAACAACCCCAAAACTGAAACTAAAGCCTACACCGCAGGCTAACCAATGAATGCTCACAAATCCACAAGAACTCAATTAGATTTCAATGAACTCTCCCTATATTTAAACATAATATGCGAATATAACAGCTGAAATAGAACAAAAGATGTGGCGAAAGCCACACAAGAACTGTGTCAGATCTTGAATCTGGATAAATCACAAATTCTACAAAATACAATGAAATCAAGAACAAGTCAATTTCGAAAAACAGAGATTTCACATTCCCCAAGCACCTCCCTATACAAACCTGTACAAAAGGAGCAAGGGCCAACATGCCCATGTGCGACACTCAACTCAGACATCAGCAGCACGCCAGCACCCCAGAGGGCTGATCATCAGGTGGCCCACATGCATACATTGATTATGGACAGTCGGCCCTTTTCTTTCATTGCCTATCTTCAGGCATGTGGGGACCACCTGATGGGTGGACAGGCTTGGTTTTTTAACAAGCTCATCAATACAATCGGGCCCCAGCTGGTGAACAGCATGGATGCAGCAAATGTTGCACTCACTGGCACATGCTCCTACACAGAGGTGTGCATTTAGAAAGGTGTGTGCTTGACTACGAACATAAAGATCGAGGCAAGTAGCATTTGCAGCTAAAATCAAGCATTACATCAAGAGGCAAAACCTTTTATATGTACAAGAATTTGATAAATATAACCTAATTGTTATGAAATTTATGCTCCAACACCTTATATATATATATATATATATAATATATATATATATATATATCATTAAGCTACCTAATTAACTTGAGCAATTTTCATTAAGCTGCTTCCCATTAGATAGAATGCCCTTCCAACATGTAAGTCTTCACAAATCAAAGTTTATAATGTTAACTGATCTTATTTTGGGAGTGTGGCTTTAAAAAAAATCTCAAGTTTAATTCACAGGCACACACACACAAGCATACATAACATTACGCAAACGTGTGAATTGTTGAGAAGTGGAGCCACATCTGGGGCCGCCCACGGCCAGTCGAGGTTGCGCGGATTTCGTGTCGCAAGTCCTTTCGCAACTGGGATGCGAAAGGAGTCTCGCGGATTTCGTGTCGCAAGTCCTTTCGCAACTGGGATGCAAAAGGAGTTTCGCGGATTTCGTGTCGCAAGTCCTTTCGCAACTGGGATGCGAAAGGGAAGTTGCCAAAACTATAAATTGGGGTCCCTAGGGTTATTCTAGGGTTAAGGGTGAATATTGGAAAATATTTCTAAGGAGTGGGCAAGGGATTTTCTCTGTACTTCCAAGGGAGAGGTTAGTATATTGCCTTGTAATCTTCGTTCTTCATAGTGGAAGTTTGCATCCGTGGTTTTTTACCCTAGATTGGGGTTTTTCCACGTATATCTTGTCTTGTGGTTTGTTTTGGATTGCTTTGATCTGTTTTTAGTTTATATTTCTTCCTGTTTATCATTTGTGGGTGAGGCCTGAGATTGGATCTAGGCTCACTGCGTTGTTGGCGTGCTGCGCAACAACTGGTATCAAAACTATTGGTTTAGTTCTATTGGGAGCGATGGCGGAAGATGGGAAAACTAGAATTGAGAAGTTTGATGGTTCAAACTTTGCCTTCTGGAAGATGCAGATGGAGGATTATCTGTATCAGAAAGACCTCTATATTCCTCTAGGACGAAAAGAGAAGAAATCAGAAAAGATGACAGATGATGAATGGTTTTTACTAGATAGGAAGGCTTTAGGAACAATCTGACTCTCTTTGTCTAAGAGAGTCGCCTTCAATATATCCAAGGTAAAAAACGACAAAAAAATTAATGGAAGCCCTAGCCACCATGTATGAAAAGCCCTCAGCATCCAACAAGGTTCATCTTATGAAACAGCTATTCAATATGAAGATGTCAGATGGTGGGAGCGTGGCTGAACATCTAAACGAGTTCAATACAGTCACGAGCCAGTTGGAATCCGTTGGCATTGCTTTTGAGGATGAGGTCAGGGCATTATTGATCTTATCCAGTTTGCCAGACAGTTGGGATGGTTTGGTGATTGCTGTGAGCAATTCTTCAGGATTGACAAAGTTGAAATTTGATGATGTGGCCGGTCTAATTCTCAGCGAAGAATCTAGAAGGAAAGCATCAGGAGTTTCAGGGGATTCAGGAAATGCTCTAAACGTGGAAGGAAAAGGAAGATCGTTGAACAAAAGAAGCAATAAACACGGGCATTCTAAGTCGAGGAATAAGTCTAATGGACCGAAAGACAAAGACGGGTGTTGGCATTGTGGCAAGAAGGGGCACATGAAACGTGATTGCAGGGCGCTCAAGAAACAAGAAGAAAACTCTCAAGGCGGGAAGGATTCAGTGAATCTGTCTGAGGAGAGCAACACAGAGGCGTTGATCTTATCTCTTAATGCGAGGAATGAGTCTTGGGTTATAAATTCGGGTGCTTCGTTTCATGCTACTTCGTGTAAGGAAGTTCTGCGTGATTATGTGTCAGGTAACTTTGGGAGAGTCTACCTGGGTGATGATGAGCCGTGCAATATTGTTGGAAAGAGGGATGTTCATGTAAATCAGAAAGACGGAACGGTCTTGAAATTGCAGGATGTCAGACATGTACCGAGTTTGAAACGTAATCTGATCTCAATAAGTCAGTTGGCCAATACCGGTTATGTGACGACATTCACCAGTGACTCTTGGAAGATCACAAAAGGTGCCTTGATAATATCTCGAGGCAAAAAGGAATGTACTTTGTACGTGACTTCAGGATCGTATAGTTCACTCGCAATCGCATCAACTGGAGTGAATGGGCAGTTATGGCATCAGAGGCTGGGACATATGAGTGAGAAAGGGATGAAAGTGTTATTGTCAAAAGGGAAGCTACCAGGGCTGAAGTCTATTGACTTGGAATTCTGCGAGGACTGCGTGTATGGCAAGCAAAAGAGGGTAAGCTTCAAGAAGACGGGACGTGCTCCAAAGACACATTTGTTGGAGCTTGTACACACTGATGTGTGGAAACCGGCACAGGTATTATCTCTTGGTGACTCACGTTATTTTGTTACCTTTATTGATGATGCTAGTAGAAAACTGTGGGTCTACTTCTTAAAACATAAATCTGATGTATTTGATGTATTTAAGAAGTTGAAAGTTATGATAGAAAATGAGACAGGTAAAACAGTAAAGTATCTCAGATCTGACAATGGGGGAGAGTATTGTGATAAGAGGTTTGAGGAGTATTGTGCAGCAAATGGAATCAAACATCAGAAAACGATTCCAGGGACACCACAGCAGAATGGTGTGGCTGAACGCATTAACAGGACCATCCTTGAGCGTGCTAGGAGCATGAGGTTACATGCAGGTTGCCCAAGACCTTTTGGGCAGATGCTGTGAATACTGGCGCATATCTCATCAATAGAAGTCCCTCAGCACCATTAGATGGTGGGCTACCAGAAGAAGCGTGGACTGGGAAGGAAGTGAACCTCGCACATCTCAGAGTGTTCGGTTGCACTTCATATGTCCACATTGATGCAGAGCACAGAAACAAGATGGATGCGAAGTCCAGGAGGTGCACGTTTATAGGCTATGGGCAGCATGATTTTGACTACAGGTTCTGGGATGCAGAAAACAGGAAAATCATTAGAAGCAATGACGTAGTCTTCAATGAAAAAGTGATGCATAAGGACAGTGTGCAGGAAAATAAGGCCGAGAAAAAAGAATTCGTAGAGTTGGAAGAGTTACCGGACATGGGTGTTACAGCGCCACATGAGGCAGAGCTACATACACCGGTTGTGAGGAGGTCTACTCAGGAGAGGAGACCCACGGTCCGATACTCACCCTCCTTACATTATCTACTACTGACGGATAATGGTGAGCCAGAGTGTTTTGAAGAGGCGTTACAGTCAGATATACGGGTTAAGTGGGAGCAGGCCATGGATGATGAGATGGACTCTCTTGAGTCTAATCGTACATGGGAGCTAGTCACTCTACCCAAGGGTAAGAAAGCTCTTCATAACAAGTGGGTTTACAGACTGAAGGAGGAGCACGATAGTTCGAAACGGTACAAGGCCAAATTGGTTGTGAAAGGATTTCAACAAAAGGCAGGTATCGATTTCACTGAAATATTTTCACCGGTAGTGAAAATGTCTACAATTCGCATGGTCTTGAGTATAGTGGCTTCAGAGGACTTACATCTAGAACAGCTAGATGTTAAGACAGCCTTTCTTCATGGGAACCTTGAAGAAGAGATATATATGCATCAGCCGACAGGATACGTGGCACCAGGTAATGAGAACAAGGTGTGCAGACTGAAGAAGAGTCTATATGGCTTGAAGCAGGCTCCGAGGCAATGGTATAAGAAGTTCGACAGTTTCATGCCAGGAAACGGTTTTAGGAGATGTCATGCAGACCACTATTGTTACTTGAAGAAGTTTGATACATCTTACATCATCCTTCTTCTGTACGTTGATGATATGCTTGTGGCCGATTCAAGCATGAAGGACATCTCAGATCTCAAAAGACAATTGTCTAGAAAATTTGTCATGAAGGATTTAGGAGCTGCAAAACAAATCCTAGGCATGAAGATAAAGCGTGACAGGGAAAACAAAAAATTAGTTTTGTCACAGGCAGAGTACATAGCCGAGGTACTTGATCGATTCAATATGGGAGGTGCTAAGCCGGTTAGCACTCCATTAGCCAACCACTTCAAGCTATCTAAGGAGCAAGGTGCAAAGACATAGGAGGAACAGGACTACATCGCTAAAGTCCCATACGCGTCAACTATTGGGAGTCTCATGTATGCTATGGTGAGCACGAGGCCAGACATTGCTCAAGCAGTGGGAGTTGTTAGCAGGTTCATGAACAACCCCAGGAAGGAACATTGGGAAGCTGTGAAGTGGATCCTTAAGTACTTGGTAGGTACTAAGGACGTAGGGTTGTGTTATGGTGGATCAGAAATCAAGTTACAAGACTACGTGGATTCAGATTTGGCAGGAGATATCGACAGCAGAAGAAGCATTACAGGTTATGTTTTTACTCTGGGTAGTGTTGTAGTCAGTTGGGTCTCTCAGTTACAAAAGATAGTATCTATCAGTACGACAGAAGCAGAATATGTTGCGGCTACAGAAGCATGCAAGGAGATGGTGTGGATGCAAGGTTTTATGGAAGAGTTGGGTAAGAAGCAAGCAGATTGCAAGCTGCACAGTGACAATCAGAGTGCAATACACTTGGCTAAGAATTCAGCCTTTCATTCAAGGACCAAGCATATTGCCATCAGATATCACTTCATACGTTCGTTACTGGAATATGGATCGATTGCTTTGGAGAAGATTCATACAAGTGAGAATCCTGCGGATATGCTGACCAAGGCGGTCACAAGGGAGAAGCTGATGCTCTGTTCAGCTTTGATTGGTCTTCAGGCTTGAAGACGGGGAGGTGGTGCACTCCGGATGAACAAGACAAAGGTTTATGGCGATGTGTCTCCAAGTGGGAGATTGTTGAGAAGTGGAGTCACATCTGGGGCCGCCCACGACCAGTCGAGGTTGCGCGGATTTCGTGTCGCAAGTCCTTTCGCATCCCATGCGAAAGGAGTCTCGCGGATTTCGTGTCGCAAGTCCTTTCGCAACTGGGATGCGAAAGGAGTTTCGCGGATTTCGTGTCGCAAGTCCTTTCGCAACTGGGATGCGAAAGGGAAGTTGCCAAAACTATAAATTGGGGTCCCTAGGGTTATTCTAGGGTTAAAGGTGAATATTGGAAAATATTTCTAAGGTGTGGACAAGGGATTTTCTCTGTACTTCCAAGGGAGAAGTTAGTATATTGCCTTGTAATCTTCGTTCTTCATAGTGAAAGTTTGCATCCGTGGTTTTTTACCCTAGATTGGGGTTTTTCCACGTATATCTTGTCTTGTGGTGTGTTTTGGATTGCTTTGATCTATTTCTAGTTTATATTTCTTCCTGTTTATCGTTTGTGGGTGAGGCTTGAGATTGGATCTAGGCTCACTGCGTTGTTGGCGTGCTGCACAACATGAATAACTCCGCCTGGTATCCATACACCATTTGCTCCACAACTTGAGTAAAAGAGGAGGGCTGACGTCGAGTAGAAAGCTGGTTGCCGAACTTTGCAAAAGTAGCAGTTTCAGAGCAACTGGCAAGGAGTGTGACTAGCATGGGGACCAGAACCTGTACGACTCATCCTGTATCGATCCTCACGGATCCTTAACAGTAGGTTGCAATCTCGTTTCGTTTGGTGACTTGTTTTGTTTCAGACCGAAACTAATAAGACTTGAACAAAACTGAATCATGTCGTACGAATTTCTAAAGCATCTGTGTATATGTGCATATGTATCTATAGACTGCGGATTTTCTAAGCTCACAAGCAGGTCTAGCCCTGCCCATCTACGTGCCAGCAGACATGCCCATGTGCCACATATGTCCATTAGAGTGTTCATTTGCTTTTTTCACGGGCGCCCACCTGATGAGTTGACCTGCCAGATTCTTGGTCCAGAAGATTTAGCGTGTCCCATCTAACTGAACACTCTGATCATGTGCATGTCATATTGGCATGTGATGCAATCAGAAGCAACGAACATGCCAGGCCCAGTGAAACACATATCGGAAAGCAACATATGCTTATACTATAAAAGCATTCTCCAACAAACACAACTTACATTCAACTAGCTAATAGTAGTCACACACTCAAGAGTGACTATAAATAGCTTCACACAGGCTAAAATCCTAATAATGGAAACTACTAATATGCCTTAATATTCCCTATTCCTTATTAGTGAGGGTAGTTTCCTCTTAGGGCGTGTTTGGACGGGCACGCTGGATGGGATTGGGTTGTATTAGGGTGGATTGCACACTCAAATCCCATGGCGTCAAAGCAGTCACCTGTTTGGACGGGCGCTGGATTCGCCACGAGATGAAAATCCCCTGGATTACGAGGGATTGGTCGCTGGATTGTAGGGGTAATTGGGCATACGGCGCAATCATGCGGGATTTGATGCTGGATAAGGGCTTTTGTGGAAACCATGATGTATGTGTTTCATCCTTTCCGTTCATCCATTTTTACATATCATTTTATGGCTTGATCCAAAAAATGAGAGGTATATGCATTTCAGTTGGACCACACCACATGAAAACAATATTGATTGGATATCCATCATTCAAATCCTCGTAAGGCCCACTCTATTGTTTTTTTGACATCCAATACGTTGATTAGGTCGTACAGCCCCAGATGAAGGGAAAAAACAAAAATGAACTTGATCGAAAACTTTTATGGCCCCAAATTGTTTTTTCAAGGTCGATGCTCATTCAATAATGTTTACTGTAATGTGGTCCATTTAAGATTGGGATATAACTTATTTTTGTTCTCAGATAATAAAATGATCTGTTAAATTAGATGGACGGCATGGATGAGACACATGCATTGTGGTGGGTCCCATGGAGCACCGACCAGCAGCCCGTCTAAACACCATCACTGCATGCATTTTGGATTGCAGTCCACCCGTCCAAACACGCCATACCTGGCCGCTGGATACAGCAATCCAGTAGGATTGCAAGCAATCCACTGACACCGTCTTGAATGGCGTGCAATCCACCCTAATACAACCCAATCCCATCCAGCGTGCCCGTCCAAACACGCCCTTAGGGTATGGAGAGTTTGGCACAATTGCAATGTTAGGTTAGGAAATTTGGGAAATTGAGACAATTAGGGTTTGGGGATGGAGGAAGTTGGAGTTTTGCTAAGTTAGGATTTTGGTTGAAGGAGATTGGGGAAATTTTCTAAATCTAAGGTTAGGGAATTGGAGAACATTAGGACCCAAAAGAAAGGAAATGGAGACCATTGGGGATTTGGGAATTTTTGGGGTTTTGGGGTTCCAAATTGATAAAATTGAGGAAAGAAGAAAAACACAAAAGAAAACAAGAAAATCCCTAAGATAAAAATTGCTCTTATACCAAAATTTACATAACCAAATCAAAAGGGAAGAATCTCGATTTGAATCTGTACATTTTTTTCTTGCAGATCAAACCACAATTTTTTTTTCACAAATGCAATGGAAATGAAGGACCATGGATCGATATGCAACAGCCTTCTATACAGTATGCTAGTAATTGCAATACCCCACTCTTCTTCTTCTGTAGGCAACACATGCCAAATGGGAGAAGAATACATGCCACAATCCAAGAAAATAACTTTTATTCCATCATAACTATTCATAAAAGAGTATTTACATGCTCCGTACTCATTCTTAAAGCAAAGGAAACCTTAATATAATCTTAACCTTCTGCCAGCTACATCTGATACTAACCATCTATTCCACTAAAACATTAAAAATTACCAAAATATCATTTAATCCCATCATAGCCATAATACATGCCTTCAAAACACTGGTCGTAACTCAATTAAACAATGATGGAATTGGATAACCATGGGATGATTTGAAAGATAACTCAATAGGCTCTCAAACGAGACCAATTTTATATCATTTGAAGAATGTATATTACTTGAAAAAATGACCCATATGATAATTGATGAAACTACCAGAATCAGTTTGGATTGCTGACAACTAAAAAGTAGATGAGGAAAGGAAAACGTCACATCTAAGGAAAACTATGGAAAGGATATCTGAGAAAAAGAATCCTTACATGACTTGTTTGTTTCACTATTCATGATTTCAAAGAAAATGTGGAATGGTCAATGATCAAAAAGTGAGAGTTGTCTCTCAAAAAAGGTGGAAAGCTCCATTTCTTAGGTTTTAGAGAGGAAAAATAAATGGCCTTTTTCTAAGGAAATGAAAATTGATTTCCCCACCCCTATCGATGTTCACAAACGAGGGGAACCTTCAAATTGGCTTTCTTTCTTCTGCCGAATACCGTTTCCACCAATCCAAACATGCCCCTAAGGGGTTGTTTGGTGCGTGGCATTAGATGATATTAGGTCGTGTGGAATTGCATTTGGTCCCGTGCAAATTTCATCCGGTGCTTGGAAACAACAAGAAGGATTGGATTACTCCCAGTATCATATATTCCAGAGTTAATGGAGGATACTGCAGGATTTCTGGTGGATTTCAAAATTCACTATGACTGTGGACCCACATTGATGTGTGCATTTTATCCATGTTGTCCATTCATATGTGCCCTTTACATGTGACATTCAAGTTGCATATGTGTACAGTACAGGTGACCAGCATCAGTTGTGAAATAGCGTTCGTTCATTACAATTCCATGGTCCACCAAACGCAGGCTTCACTTAATACAGTGTATTTCCCAAGGGATGAATTTGATATCAAATGTGGGAGTGGACGGTGAAAATACCATGGTATTTCCAAACATGTAATCATTGTGCAATAATGGTGTTAATTCCATCTAATGCAATTCCATAGCATTTAATACCATTGTCCAAACAGGCCCTAAGGTTTCTGACTTCCCTATTTTTGGGTAGGTGGTTTCACCAGATAAAGACTTTTGTAGCTTTAAAGTCATCCAAACGTGTGAAGTCCGATAAGTTTGTGGAACCCAACTTACAAGAAGTTCCAAGCATCCAAACGAGGTAGATCACTCCCAATTTGAAATTTTCTACAACTTTCACGCACCGTTGCAAATTCACCCTATCTCCTAGATGCTAGGAGTGCAACTTGGTGTGGGCTCAACTCGAACCCGACTGGCCCAACCCAAAATTGTGGACGGGTGAGGTTGGGTTGAGGTCAAGTGCGGCTCGGGTTGAGGCATCGGGAAACTTGACCTTGTAATAATTATATAGTATAAATTATTATATTTAATGCATGTAATAGGGCTGCTAAGCACACATTCATGCATAATAAAGCTCATGCCATGCCCCATATGTGATAGCATGGCACATGAGTGCCAGATCCAATCCATTCATCATGTTGGTCCAACCTTCTACATGTTTTCTCAACCATAAATGTGGTCCACTCAACATGTGTGCCCCAGTATTGGAAACAGGTGGATGGGTTAGAAAACTCAACAAAGTTTTTCAGAGCCGTACATTTTTTTATTTTTTTATTTGCAAACTGTGCCCCACATGACCAGAGGACCAACCTGATTTTTGGGCTAGGGCATCAATATAGTGGTGACATTGATGGGTGTATTGGACCTTGGACCTATCAGGCCATGCTGGCACATGTGTGGAGTGTACATGAGCTTTATTGCACATGGGTGTGGGCTTAGCTAAGCTCTAGTATATAGTACGACGTCAGGGTGGGGAGCCAAAGTTGGGTCTCAGATCGGGTCGGGGCATGGGTTAACCCAACTTGATGCCGGGTTGACCCTGGGCGACTCACCCAATTTCCACCCTTATTAGATTCCCACTAGTCAGGCCAAATCTTGCTCAATCAGTATCGGAATCATATGATCTTAGGCTCGTCGGAAAGCTAACTGAATAAGCTCTACGTCAGGACTGTGGATGGGGTCCTTAATTCATTCCCACGTGTGGGTCCTGGAATCCTTCCTACGTGTGAAGCAGACCCAGCTCTGCCTCTCTAAATCAACCAATATCAAATCCAATCTAAACCAATCTTGATTTTTAATAATAATAATAATAATAATAATAATAATAATAAAAGCAGCATAACAGCATCAAAATCCATACATACATACATGTGTGTGTGTGGAGAGAGAAGCAAAAGGGGAACTACAGTTTCAAAATATCGCGAGAAAATGCAGAGGTTTATCGGCAGAGAGAGAGAGAGAGAGAGAGAGAGAGAGAGAGAGAGAGATTGAAATGGAAGTGGAAGCAGAAGTAAAGGAAAAGATTTTTTTTCGATTCACCTTTTCTTTGAGAGAGAAGGATTTCGAGTCTTCGATGATTTTGAACTTTCCTCTCTCTCTCTCTCTCTCTCTCGAGACTTCGATGTTTTTGAACTCTCTCTCTCTCTCTCTGTGTCTGCTCTTGGAAAGGAAGCGTTTATGTGGAGAGGGCGCTCTCCTGGTAGACGTACCACCGTATGCTAAGGAGGTACACGGTGGATATGCGGCACACGTGATGCATTCATGAAATCCAAGCCATCCATCAGATGAATTATCGCAAGTGACTTCTATAAGCCGAAGATTAGGCAGCTAAATAAATCAGGTGGGCCCACCACAGCGAACAAGTTGGGAAGGAACGTCCGCCCTTAACTTGCGTGGAAGACTGACCATGTTTTTTATATAGAATCCAGACCGTTTGTACCTTTCATCTGGACTAGATGAGTGATCAGGAAAATTATTAGGATTTTTTAATTCATAAGAGTACCTTTTTAAATTAAGTGGTGGACGTCCCCTCTTACATTGTTACCAGTGTCGTTGTCAAGATGGTGGTTTTATAGGTATTAATTTTAGACCATTAGAGTAATATAATCTTAAAAGTATGATGGACAGTTTGGATGGTATTATTTTATCACTTGGGATAGACATATCCACAGTACCAACCCTAAGCTTACAGTGATACCGATACCACCGGATCGCGCCCTGCGGGCGGTGGATTGCTACAGTAAGCTCTACGTATATACGGTTGCGGTGCGCTCCGGTGGTCGGCGGATTGCGTGGTGACCTTGCCACCACGGACCTCATTTGGGGCAGGAGGCTGTGGGACCCACAGTGATGTATGTGTTTTATCCATTCCGTCCATCGATTTTACCAGTTCATTTTAGTTGGTGATCCTAAAATTTAATCATATCCAATACTATAGTAGACCACATGTCCACCATTGAAACCTTCATAGGGCCCACAGTAATGTTTTTTTGTCATCCAACCTGCTCATAAGGTCATGTACATCTGGATTTAGGGAAAACATGGATATCAGCTTGATCCAACCGTAAAAAGTTTTTAATGATGGGCGTTCAATCCCCTTTAACCATAGCTGTTCCATCCCCACTTTTTCTATGGTGTGGTCCACTTGAGATTTTTATATTCTTCAATTTTGGTTTCATGTCTTAAAATGGGCTAGCAAACATGATGGACCGTGTGGATAAAACGCATACATCACAGTGGGCCCCACACAATCCTGCCACCACGGAGTTCGGTGGTTGCAGGGTCGCCCCACGATCCGCCTCAGCCACGGTGGTACCGGGCATAAGTGGGGCCCACCTGATGTATTAACGACATCCGATCCTTCCATCAGAATCGACGCCTCGCTTTACACTGCATCCAAATAATTAGCCCAAAGGGAAACTCACGTGGGCCAGAGTACACAGGTACAGGTAAAAAGAGATGCACACCTTATATTTGATTGGTGGGCTCATGTTGTGTATACTTAATCCAAGCCGTCCAAACATTTCATCTTCTGTGGATGAATGGTCAGGATAAAAATCAGGCTATTCTAAAACTCGTGTGGGCCCTCGTGAGAACAAGAGTAGCTGACCCCTCATCTCTTGTTCCGTGGCCCATCGTCAATTTAGATCGAGTTGATTTTTAGGAATACAGTGTAACCTGAGAGGACGCATCAGATGGACGGGTTGGACGTCGTATATACACTTCGTGGGCCCCACATATTTCCGGTACCATCGTGAGTTTGCTGTAGTGCTCGTACCACTGGAGCCCCCTCCATAGTCAAGACTATGGAGCCCCCTCCCTGACACTGGGCCCACCTTGATTTATGTGCCTTACATCCATGCCGTCCATCAATTTTTACAGCTAATTTTACGGCACAATACAAAAAACTAAATAGATCCAGATCTCAGGTGGACCACACCACATGAAAAACTGGTGATTGACAATTAAAAACTTGTGAGCCACAAAAGTTTTAGATGAAGCTGATACTTGTGTGGTCCCCTCATCCAAGTTTTTTTAACCTTATAAAGAGATTGGATGGTAAATAAACATTTTTTTTCAACGGCAGGTATTTAATAACCATTGTTTCCTGCAATGTGGTCCACCTAAGAGAATTGGATCTGCTTAATTTTTGTGATCATTCGTTAATATGAGCTGTCAAACTGATGAACGGCGTGGATGTAAGGAAAATACATAACAGTGGGCCCACAATCTGGAATCCACTAAAGCCGCGTCCTGACACTATATACCCTTTAGATGTACGCCTTAGTAATCGAAAAAATTAGGGCCGTAGATTCTTCCCTTGTATGCCTTTTTTTTATTCGACACCTGAAAACTTATGAAAGTAAATTTTTAGGGTAAGGTAACAAGGTTTCGGACAAAAAATTTTAGGGTAAGGTAACAAGGTTCCTTTCATGTAGAGGTCTAATTTTATAAGATAAGTTTTGTTCGAGTCAAATAAAAAAAGGTCGGTGGTAGGTCGGGTATATAGTAAAAAAAATTACTCTTAATAATCAGACCATTGATAATATGGACCCTACCGTGAAGGGCCGGAACGATGTGATAGAGCCACATCTCTCTGGAGAACATATGTTAGGTGTGGTAGGGTGATGGGCAAATCAGGTCCGCTCATGCGCGGGGCCTATCATGGATGGTTTATATCCTAAAAATCAGCCGACTGTGGAGGCTTTTTCATAGTGGAACATTAAAACAGATAAAAGTTGGATGCCGTGGGAGAATTGGATAGGATTGTGTCGCAGGTTTCGTTGATTTAAGGCAGTAGCCGTCACATCTGCTGGGCCAGTAGATCCATCAATACATCACCATACCACGTCTCATAGGGAGAGATGGCTCTACCATGTGAGCAGATTGCATACTAAGTAAACTCCGTGGGACCCACCATCTCATCCATGCCATCTATCATTTCCAAATAACTTCATGGCATGATCCCAAAATTAAAGCATATCCAGAGCCCAAGCAGACCACGCCACGGTAAATGGTAGGATTTGATTGCCTACAGTTGAAAGCTTCTTAAGGGTAGGGCCGGTATGACTGTAGGATATTTGATAGGATTAGGTGGGATATTATTGCATTTGGTCTCATGCAAATTTCATTGCAATTTAGGGAGGATGAGAAAGGTTGGGATTAAGTGAGATAGAATTGCATTTGGTCCCATACGGATTTTCTACTATACATGTGGGCCTCACGTTGATGCATGCACCATTAATCCATGTAGACCGTTTACATGCAACATTCATGATTATATATGTGTACAAGTGAACGGCATTTATTGTGAATTTGGTCAGTTGATTACAATTCAATGATCTGATTTTGCTTAATCCAGTATTTCCACTAGCAATAATTGCATTCCAAACGTGGAATCGTATGATTAAAATACCATGGTATTTTCAAACACCAATCATTGTGTAATAACAATGTTAATCTCATCTAATACAATCAATACCATTTTATTGCACGGACCAAACCCGCCCTAAATAAACATTACCACGGACCCTAGTAAGGTTTCAGCTATGTACATATCATTTCCGTTATTTCGTATGGTGTGATCCACTTGGCTTTGGATATGCTTCAATTTTAAGTTTATACCCTAAAATGAGCTGATAAAATAGAAGAAACAACATTGACAGGACACATAAATCACATGTGGGTCCCACACAACGTGTATATAGGGCTATCAACAGGCCGGGGCTCAGTTGCCTTCTTTATGGATTTTGCAGGCTGGCTTTATTTAAAATTTTAATTTTGCTAAGACCGAGGCCAGCCCATTGTCAGCCCTAGGTGCATAGCACACATTACGGAGGTCGGTGCAGGTGCTGTGAGCTGGAAAAGCTCTGTAAGTCGATGTAAATCTAAACTGGATTGTATCATAAAAACAGCTGTGATTGAACTCCAGTAAGTTTTTTTACGGTGGTTGTTCAATCCACACAGTTTCCCATGAAATAGTCCACTCAGACTTGATTCTACCTTATTTTCGGTATAATGCTTTAAAATTAGCTGGAAAAATAGATAAACGGCACATGTGGGGCCACCTTTTCATAGCCTAACATAAAAACAGACAAAGTCCAGGCCCGTTTGGCCGGACGGATCCCGTGGGAAGGATGGGATGGATTTTAAGGTAATGATGGTGGTGTCATTGGATTGGTTTAAGATCCATGGGATTGTTGTATCCCGGGACAAGTTCACCTCTGTTTGGTACGCCCCGCATATCCTAAGATTTTACCATCCCAATCCCTTCCAATCTGTCCAACCAAACATGCCCTGCACGATTGAACAGGATTAGGAGGGATGGGATCAATTTTAAAGTAATGATGGTGATGTCCGTGAATTGGTTTAAGATCCATGGGTTTGCCATATCCCGGGACAAGTTCACCGGTCTGTTTGGCTCATTTGGCGTATCTCAAGATTTTACCTTCCCATCCCTCCTAATCCCATCGGATCCGTCGAGCCAAACCAGCCCTCAATGTTGTGGGAGAATAGATTGGACTGTATGGCAGGTTTCGTCTATTTCAGGCATTGCCCATCCATGCGGGGCTTTTCAATGGGAAGATATGTGGGACCTCCTTGATGTTTGTGAGAAATCCAGTCCATTCATCTGTTCTTTCATATCATACATATGAAATAGCGGTAGATCCAAAACTCGAGTGGGCCACATGAAAGGAAACAATGTAGATTGAACGACCGCAGTTGAAATATCTGTATACCTATATAAGTTTTGTGTGGCGTCTTAACATCAACGTGGACCCTAATAAAGTTTCAACGGTAGCCATTTCTTTTCCCACTTGTTCCTCTCATGTGACCGGCTCAAGTTTGAATTTACTTAATTTTTTATGTAATGTCATACGACTAGCTGCAAAAAATGGATAGATGGGGTGGATTTCTCGCAAATATCACAGTGGGCCTCACCAGCTTCCTAGCGAGAACTTAGGGTTGTTTGATTTTTCAATTCACCAGGAAATATAGTTAAAATATCTAATAATTACTTCCCCCTATTTACCTTACTTTTTTCGGTGTTTAATTTCACGGCATGCATTTTTTACACAAAAATCGAAAAGGCCATGACATATTTATGGGTCCCACTGTGATGTGTATCGCTTATCCACACCATTAATCTACTATGCTTGATAAATTCATGGCATAAGCCAAAAAATGAGGCATATTGAAAGCTCTGGACCACGCCACTAGAAAAGGAAATCGAACACTTATCATTAAAACCTCGCGGGCCTACTGTTTCTTTTTGTGTGGGTCAATTGAGTGTTCAATATGTCTCATTTTTCGGCTCATGTCTTGAAATATTGTGTTAAAACGGCTGGACGGAATGGATTTATCATATACATCACCTTGGGGTCCACAATTTTAAAATAACTCTTTTAAACCGGTTTCAAACATGCCCTTAATGTGAAAACCTTTGGCAGCCTGCTCCTAACATACCATCTATGCATCACCTACCACGTCTCGCGGCAATAGATGGTGTCACGCCCCGAACTCGGAAACTGGGTTCACAAAATTTTCGATTGCCGAATCCGGCGGCGACAGCCTCCGTAGTACCCCATTCTCGGCTCCCGGCATCCATGTACCAGGTTCCGATCCTTGGATGCTACAAGGAGGATTTCAAACATGATTTGATTTGTAATGAGCATAACCAAGCATAACCCACGAACAATAACCACAAGAACACCATCACAAAATCCACTATAAACAAAAACTTTGAGTACAGTGTGTATGAAAGGGAAATACAAGATAATGAAAATAACAAAACTCTAAAAGCTCGGCTGCACACTCCAACTGCGGCGAGTCTACGGCTGCGTCCTGGCGTCACCTGCACGCATCAATCGTGCATAAGTTTTTGAAAAGCGTAGAGGGTGGTGTAAGTGTGTGCGCAATATGAGCGTGCTCAAAATGCAAGGTCAGAGTAATGCGGAATCATGTCAATGAGTACATGAATGCAGTCAGCCGTACCAAGGCTATGTGATTCATAATGCAAGTCAAGCATGCCAATCCCCCTCCACATATCAATGCAGCTCCTCACTAGAGCATCAAATCAGTACGGTTCTCAGTCTGGATAATCATCGGGGTCTAGTACACTCTACGCCGGCTTGTCATCCCTATCCGAAAGCACAATTGGGAGAGTGTTCACTCCCCAAGTATAGGGTTGTGATGTAGTAATAAACTCGGTAAGATCGAGGTCGAATCCCACGAGGACTGATCGTCACAATTCAAATTCACGATTCTTCTTAACTAATTCAACTAATAATTGAACGAATTACTAACACAAATTTACGAAAACTAACTGAGAACAGGGAAGAAAAATTCAATCAGAGAGAGCACTAGGACTTTCGAATCCACCCCTAATTATCCTAACCTTTGTTTTGTCTGTTAATTTAGATTGATCTAACTTATCTAGAGAAAGCACAATTTGTGTCCTTAATCGGGCATACAGATTGTCTAATTCCTTCAAGCAATGCCATGAATAACATATCCCATGTCCTTGGTCGGGCACATGGAATATACCGTTCATTAAAGCACCCTGTCTCTTCCTCTATAGGAACCTGTTCATAATCAGACACAAGCACCTAGAATAAGCATCCAGACCACATCCATGCATAGACTCTGATCGAAGTTCATAGATGGAGAAGTATAAAATTTAAAACAATCAAGCACACTAGAGAAAGAAACAAATCAATCTAATTAAAGTAAAATCAACATAGAACAATGGATTTTCAAATTAGGGGTTTCATCTCAGCCCTATCTGAGAGATTAGCAATTCATAAATTCAATTAGAAAGTAGAAAAAATAAAATTGATTAAACAAGAACACCCTTATCTCCTCTTTCTTCTCTTTTCTTCTTTCTTATTTCTTCTTTTCCTTCAAACTGAGATCTAGATCTGCTCCCCTGGTGTGGCCTCTATCCCAAGCTCTGGATCTGCTCCCAGCTATCTCCTCTTGGCTGTAGAGATGCTCTCCGTTCAAAGATCTCCAAGCCGAGCTCTCCCCTGGTGTGGCCTCCCCCAAGCTCTGGATCTGCTCCCCTTTTTATAGGTAATGCATGCGGTGGAGTGGAGAACCGACTTTGCTGAAATCGGTCCCAACAAAAGGCAGTGTGTGGAGGGATCTTTACGCACATAGCTTCTTTACGCAGTCCAGAAGCTACGCAAAACACGGCCCACTTCCCTTGCTTCTTTCCGACAAATCAACGTCCCCTGGAGTATTTTCAGACGAGGTACACGATGGACGGATCAGATCTTCCATCCGATCAACACTGGTGGGCCACAACGTTCCGGAGCGTCTGGAACTAGCGGCTGCGAAACAGGGACGCAGATTCTTCCACTGCGATGATGGTGGGGCCCATTTTCGGCAGTTGTTAAGAAATCCACGCCGTTCATTCAACTCGTGACGAAAAATCAGTAAGATATTGGTCGTTTTATATTGGTTTTGGCGTGGCCCATAGAATATATTGCTCCACCGTCTGTTCCGTTATTGAACGGTTGGATATCACTCCTGATGATCATTTGCAAATCTTCCACCTAGGTAGTGATACTCGACTTCATGTGGATCTGATTAACGGATTGGATTGTCCGTTTGAACAATGTATGCGGCCCACAACTGATGACCGATCGGACAGCGTTAACGCTGTAAGGAAAAACGAAAATTTCCGTTTCCGGCTGAAGATAGTCGGTCAAACCGACTTTGACTGGGTCCTTTGGTCCGGTGTGGCGCGAACACGTGTGTACACCATGCACACACGTTGTACATACGGGCCCAATGTAATGTTTGTGCGAAATCTACACCGTCCATCCTTTTTCTCATATTATTTCAACCGTAGAGACAAAAATTGATGTGTATCCAGATATCCAGCGGGCCCCACTTAATGAATTAAGGGGCTGATCTGACGGTTGGGCCACTTCCCGAGATATGCAATGGCTAAAATTTTATATGTACGGTTTATTTACGTCCCCCATCCCATGTATTAAGTCTCGTGTCAATCGGATGGCGGGAACCGTGTGATATTGCATTCTCGACCATTTTCGAGCCCGTTTAATGTGAATGGCATGATTTCCTCGGATCCCTAGCGTGTAAATCCGTCACTATTGATCCTCTGAAGTCCATTCCTTGCTCTGGTGACTTCGGAGCGCCAAATCCATGCTTTTGATACTCTTTTTCAATCAACACTCCTGATTGCATCCTGCAACAAAAAACACGATTAAAGTATTCCATTAAGTATTATCATATTGGTAAACTCAGGTAATAGTCGGGGTCTAATATGCAATATTCGACCCTCATCACAACCCCCAACCAGCATTTTGCTAGTCCCGAGCAAAACATGCGAAAAATAATTTCAGAAATAACAGGGCGATTCCTGTGAACCCCGAGTGGCTTATGAACAAATAGTCGAGATGTGAGAATTCTAAGATTCATGAATGGTGAGTGAAATTTTTTCCTGGAATCAAGTTCACTGTAAATTCATAATCAAGCTCAAAATATTAATCTATCAATTAGAACATTCTAAACATCAAGTTCCACGAGTGTATAGTGTAATCTCGACTTACAATCATTAAGATTTCCATTTGTCAATGTCATGATATCATTGGTAATTAACAACAGAATTTATGACAACCAAACTTGAAACCAACACTCGCCTTTTAGATCATCATTTCATTCTAGTAACCTTTGATATTTCTATGAATGGTAATGCCACTGAGGGGAATCAAATCCTCACCTATAGGGAGCAAACCTATGGTGAACACTTGTCGCCTAAGTTTTATTTCACATGTCAACCATGGGGAAGCGAATCTACACCTATAGGGAGCAAACCTATGGTAAAGATTAATTTACCCTTTCAATTATTCTTTATAATTGATGCTAACTTTTGTTTTTTCAAGCTGGTTCCTTTCACGCTTTAGCGATTACCAATTTAATCATTCAATATCGGATCGGAACCTTAATGTGTAAGCAAGGTGTGATATGTGAAATCATGGCCTAATCAATGTTTATAGCTTCTAATCATGGATTTAACGATTCAAACTTGACTGTGAAATCTAACAGATGACTGAATCCAAGAGGCATAAATGACCAATATTCTGTATCTAGAATCACGATTATCCGTCCAAATCACTTTGAATTCATCAGGAATTCCAGAAAAAATTTAAAAATTTTCACAATTTCTGCTCAAGACCACGAAAATACAGATTAGGTAATCTCCCACCCCCAACCGAAAATCTACATTGTCCTCAATGTAAAAGAAATAGGCATGCCATGCACATGGGACAACGAAAATAAAATAAGAGTGATGAAGAGATAGTACCTGGACAGAGAATCAAGAAGCTGTCTCAAAATATCAACGTAAAAGCGCGTCAGCATAAGAGAGGAAGCAATAACACAAAAATTAGCAAAAATGAAGTCCTAAAAAGAGGATCCTACCTGTACCACTTTCGCAGGTGCTCTCGGTAGCATTTAGCGTATGCAACAAGCCTTTAAACCCCTAGGTTACCCCTAGTGGACGAGTTGTAGTCTCGTGAGGGTTTGCAGTAATGTTACCCACAAACATTGAATTAAAAAAATGAAATGAAAATCTGGGTTGCCTCCCAGGAGCGCTAAGTTTAACGTCTTCAGCCAGACAAAAACGGACCATGAATTCATTAATCTTTAAGACCAGGGTCCGCCAAAGAACTTACCTCAACACCGTGGTTAACCAATCCCAGACAAGTGATGTGAGTTCCCATGAACTGTGCTATCTAAAATGAGGTAATTGACACTATCATCAAACAATTTAAGGACTTCTGCTCGAACAACTTCTTCCATGTTAGGATCATGCTTCCTTTGCATTTTACGTGACATTTCCGCAGCATGATCCTTACATACAGTAGGGCACACTCCTTGTATTTCTGCTATCTTCCGTTCAATTGTTGCCTTATATGTTCGAAGAACATTAAGCAACCTGCTCTTCTTTGCCTTCTCAGAGTTAGGAATTGTGCTGTCAGGCAGAGTCTTAAAGGGATGAAGGGGTTCCACTTTCGCTTTCCATTTTTCAGTCTCCAATATAGGAGTAGAGTCGAGCAATGCATTGACTTCGTGAATGGGACTATCCATGTCAAAATCCATGCCATGTTGTGCTAAGCAGGTCTCAAGTGAATCTTCAAAAGATTTGAGGAAGGAGTCCTGCACTAGACTATCGATCATGTCTGCTTCGAATATGTCTTCCAAATCTGCGGGTTGTTGTCCTGCATTAAAAACATTGAGTTTAATATTCATGTTACCAAATGACAACTTCATAACTCCATTCCTGCAATTTATAATAGCATTAGATGTGGCCAAAAATGGACGACCCAAGATAACTGGGATCTGACTATGAGGATTCTGGACAGGCTGAGTATCTATAACTATGAAATCCACTGGAAAATAGAACTTATCAACCTGGATTAACACATCTTCAATAACACCCCAGGGCACCTTGACAGATCTATCAGCTAGCTGTAACGTTATTTTAGTCGGTTTCAACTCACCAAGTCCTAGCTGCTCATAAACCGAATATGGTAACAAATTCACGCTCGCCCCTAAATCAAGTAATGCCTTCCCAATCTTATGATCTCCTATGACACAAGAAATGGTGGGAGCTCCTGGATCCCTAAATTTAGGAGGGGTGTTATGTTGAATCATGGAGTTAAGTTGCTCTGCAAGGAAGACTTTCTTATGAACATTCTGCTTACACTTTTGAGTGCATAAGTCTTTAAGAAACTTAGCGTATGCAGGGACTTGTTTGATAGCGTCAAGCAACGGGATGTTGACTTGCACCTTTTTAAACACGTCCAGGATTTCATCAAAGTTGTTTCTTTTCTTCATTGGTGCCAGATGTTGAGGAAAGTGTGCTTTGGGTACATAGGGTGGCACGTCAGCGGCTCTTGGAGAGTCAGAGAGTTTTTGGACTTTGGATGCATTGGTGTGTCTCTCTGCTTCATCTTGATCTTCTGTTTTAGAATTTGATTCATCCCTAGGTATCTCTATTTTGTTGTCAATCTGTTTGCCTGACCTAAGGGTAATGATCGATTTGGCTTGCTCATGGTATTGCCCTTGATTGGAATTAGAGTCAATCTCATACTGTCCCTTTGGATTAGCCACAGGTTGGCCAGGGAACTTACCCTTCTCTCTCTCATTCAATGCGGTAGCTAGTTGACCCAATTGTACTTCCAGCTTAGCAATGGATTGCGCATTTGCATGTAAGCTTTGCTAGTTGGCTAGTAAGGTTGTTGGGTGTCTTTTTGGAATTGGAGAGAGCTCTGCATAAAAAGACTGAGAGTGTCTTCAAGAGATGGTTTCCGTGATTGTGAAGGAACTTGTTGATACTGTGGGAAACTGCTGAGGTTGTTGATTGCCAGCTTGATGGTAAGGTTGCAAAGGAGGATTTCCAGATGGTCCTCCTTGTTGCGGTCCTTTCGCCCACGAGAAATTTGGATGTCTAGCCCACCCTGGGTTGTATGTGTTCGAGTAAGGATCATTCCCAGGTTTCTGAAAGGTGTTCAAAGCATGAACTTGTTCAGAGAGGAATTCAGGAAATGCTGCACCAAATGGGCAAGATTGCGTAGGATGGGCAGGACTAGAACATATGGCACAAGCCTCGGCTTGAGTTGTTTGTGGAGGTCCATTATGCAACATCAGAGCATCAACCTTCTTTGTCAGGCCATCAATCTTGGCATAGAGATCAGGCGTGACTCCTATCTCATATATACCACCTTTCTTTTGTTGTTGAGGACTTCTTTCACCTCTATCTAAATAGTCCCATTGCTGGGAGTTTTCACACAAGGTTTCAAAGAATTTCCACGCTTCGATATCGCTTTTGGTCATGAAGGACCCTCCACTAGTGGCGTCAACCATGCGACGATTTTGGGGTGTCAAACCGTCATAAAAGTATTGCACTTGTTGCCACTTCTTAAAACCGTGGTGTGGACATTTAAGAAGCAAGTCCTTCCATCTTTCCCAACATTCATGAAAGTGCTCTCCCTCTTTTTGTGTGAAGTTAGTGATTTCTCTACGGAAGGCATTAGTTTTGTGAACAGGGAAGAACTTGTTTAAGAACTTCCTAGACAGTTGGTCTCATGTAGTGATAGACCCAACTTCTAGAGAATTCAACCATGCTTTTGCCTTATCCTTCAAAGAAAAAGGAAAAAGGCGTAAACGGATTGATTCATCTGAGAAGTTTTGGAACCGAAAGGTAGAGTAAATGTCTAGGAATTCTTTCACATGATGATATGGGTCCTCCTTGTCTAAACCGTAGAAAGAGGGCAACAATTGTATGACCCCAGGTTTAAGTTCAAAGTGTGCTGCCGTTGTGGCTGGCAACACTATGCATGAAGGTGCATTAAACTGGACAGGGGCTGAATAATCCCTAAGCGCTTTAACTTCATTCTCGTTCGCCATTTCAACTGGGATGTCTCTCAATCTTCTATGGAATGTTCTTTCTATTTCAGGATCACAAGACGCTAGTTCTATATCTAGAGATCTACGTCTTAGCATAAACTAAGTAACAACCTAAGAGAAAGAAAACTAGAACTAGAAACTATGATATTCTAAAACAAGTTAAAACTATGTAAATAAGAATGGGAAGAAAGAACCCGAAAAAGGAGATGATTGATGTCAGAAGATTTAAGAAGCTCCTCCTTCACTTAGTAGCTTCATTCCTTAATTCCAATTTAGAAGGTTATGTTAGAACTCTACAAAACAGGAAATAGGTTAGTTTCTAAAATCAAATAAAAATGTAATCCTAAAGTTTAGTAAAATCCTAAGACTAGGAATTATGATAAGAGAGAATCCTAAATCCAATTGCACCGAAACAGTCCCCGGCAACGGCGCCAAAAACTTGTTCACTCCCCAAGTATAGGGTTGTGATGTAGTAATAAACTCGGTAAGATCGAGGTCGAATCCCACGAGGACTGATCGTCACAATTCAAATTCATGATTCTTCTTAACTAATTCAACTAATAATTGAACGAATTACTAACACAAATTTACAAAAACTAACTGAGAACAGGGAAGAAAAATTCAATCAGAGAGAGCACTAGGACTTTCGAATCCACCCCTAATTATCCTAACCTTTGTTTTGTCTGTTAATTTAGATTGATCTAACTTATCTAGAGAAAGCACAATTTGTGTCCTTAATCGGGCATACAGATTGTCTAATTCCTTCAAGCAATGCCATGAATAACATATCCCATGTCCTTAGTCGGGCACATGGAATATACCGTTCATTAAAGCACCCTGTCTCTTCCTCTATAGGAACCTGTTCATAATCAGACACAAGCACCTAGAATAAGCATCCAGACCACATCCATGCATAGACTCTGATCGAAGTTCATAGATGGAGAAGTATAGATTTAAAACAATCAAGCACACTAGGGAAAGAAACAAATCAATCTAATTAAAGTAAAATCAACATAGAACAATGGATGTTCAAATTAGGGATTTTATCTCAGCCCTAGCTGAGAGATTAGCAATTCATAAATTCAATTAGAAAAGTAGAAAAATAAAATTGATTAAACAAGAACATCCTTATCTCCTCTTTCTTCTCTTTTCTTCTTTCCTATTTCTTCTTTTCCTTCAAACTGAGATCCGGATCTGCTCCCCTGGTGTGGCCTCTATCCCAAGCTCTAGATCTGCTCCCAGCTATCTCCTCTTGGCTGTAGAGATGCTCTCCGTTCAAAGATCTCCAAGCCGAGCTCTCCCCTGGTGTGGCCTCCCCCAAGCTCTGGATCTGCTCCCCTTTTTATAGGTAATGCATGCGGTGGAGTGAAGAACCGACTTTGCTGAAATCGGTCCCAACAAAAGGCAATGCGTGGAGGGATCTTTACACACGTAGCTTCTTTACGCAGTCCAGAAGCTACGCAAAACACGGCCCACTTCCCTTGCTTCTTTACGACAAATCAACGTCCCCTGGAGTATTTTCAGACGAGGTACACGATGGACGGATCAGATCTTCCATCCGATCAACACTGGTGGGCCACAACGTTCCGGAGCGTCTGGAACTCGCGGCTGCGAAACAGGGACGCGGATTCTTCCGCTGCGATGATGGTGGGGCCCATTTTCGGCAGTTGTTAAGAAATCCACGCCGTTCATTCAACTCGTGACAAAAAATCAGTAAGCTATTGGTCGTTTTATATTGGTTTTGGCGTGGCCCATAGAATATATTGCTTCACCGTCTGTTTCGTTATTGAACGGTTGGATATCACTCCTGATGATCATTTGCAAATCTTCCACCTAGGTAGTGATACTCGACTTCATGTGGATCTGATTAACGGATTGGATTGTCCGTTTGAACAATGTATGTGGCCCACAACTGATGACCGATCGGACAGCGTTAACGCTGTAAGGAAAAACGAAAATTTCCGTTTCTAGCTGAAGATAGTCGGTCAAACCGACTTTGACCGGGTCCTTTGGTCCGGTGTGGCGCGAACACGTGTGTACACCATGCACACACGTTGTACATACGGGCCCAATGTAATGTTTGTGCAAAAATCTACACCGTCCATCCTTTTTTCATATATATTTCAACCGTAGAGACAAAAATTGATGTGTATCCAGATATCCAGCGGGCCCCACTTAATGAATTAAGGGGCTGATCTGACGGTTGGGCCACTTCCCGAGATATGCAATGGCTGAAATTTTATATGTACGGTTTATTTACGTCCCCCATCCCATGTATTAAGTCTCGTGTCAATCGGATGGCGGGAACCGTGTGATATTGCATTCTCGACCATTTTCGAGCCCGTTTAATGTGAATGACATGATTTCCTCGGATCCCTGGTGTGTAAATCCGTCACTATTGATCCTCTGAAGTCCATTCCTTGCTCTGGTGACTTCGGAGCGCCAAATCCATGCTTTTGATACTCTTTTTCAATCAACACTCCTGATTGCATCCTGCAACAAAAACACGATTAAAGTATTCCATTAAGTATTATCATGTTGGTAAACTCAGGTAATAGTCGGGGTCTAATATGCAATATTCGACCCTCATCAGAGAGCGGAAGAGACCTCACTATCCGCCTGCTAATATCGAGCCCGGCTCGTCGATAGCGGGCCTATTCCTCAAGCTGATCAAACTCAACCTAGAAATTGCCCCCTCACTCAGGCGGGTAAGGTCACACCCTTTTCCAACCGACCACGACACAGTGGGAGACGCGACCTCCTGGTATTCGGCCCTCATGCGCTCGTATATCCTCTCGGTCTCGACGTTGGAGTCATCCTCTGGTACCATCGGGTTTAAGGATTTTCATTCAGGGACATCTATAGCGCCCGTATCCTAGAACCAAACACTTCCGGTATCCAATTCAGCTACCCAAGGTGTGTCTGTGGAGGCTATGGCCCTGATGTCGTTAGGGCATATTACAATCACACAAATGCAAGTGCATGTATCACACTACCAGTCATGCAATCATCCTGCATGAAGTACGCGCTCATGTAGGGCAACTCCGCCTATCAGGGAGCCCGTAACAGGATGCCCGAAGGCATATGCTATGATCAGTCATCCCTCATCTCAAGCATGCATATAATGCGTATGATCATGAATCATGGGGCAACACTATACTTATGGTATGATAATGGGCGTTGCTCAAAGTGAAGATGAGCCTAAACAGACTGCAGAGTATAAGAATGGACCTATCAGTGGGCCTTAGGAAGAGTGATAATGTGGACATTTAACCGTCGTCACCTACAATGTGGACGTCAAACCAACATTGTCCCCAAGGCCCGGCTCGCCTTAAATACCATTAAATAAATCATGGTGGAATCACACATTGCAATGTGCCTTAGGTACATCCCACTGGGCCTCAAATGCATCAAATGGGTCGTATCTCATGGGCCTTATATTCATCAAGTGGGCCACCTCAATAAGCATCACCAATGGGCCTTAGGTACATTGCAATGGGTCATCACTCATGGGCCTTAGAATGCATTAAAATGAGCCCAATCACATAAGCTTATGCGTATCAAATGGGCCTAATCACATAGGCCTTATACATATATCAAAGTGGGCCTCAACAATGGGCCACAAATACCTCTGATGGGCCTCATAACGTGGGCTTATATATATATCAAGGTAGGCCTCAACAACGGGTCTATACATATATCTAGATGGCCTACATACATGGGCCCATATATATACCAAAGTAGGCCTCAACATTGGGCCTATATACATACCAAGATGGGCCTAAATACATGAGCCCATATATATCCAAGTGGGCCTTAATAATGGGCCTAAAAATACATCAAGATGGGCCTAAGTACATGAGCCCATATGCATCCAAGTGGGCCTCATGTGAAGCCCACCATAATGTTTATTTTACTATCCAATCTATTGATAAGGCCACATGAATAGGGGGCCCACTAAAATGTTTATTTTCAATCCAACCTTCTCATAAGGTCTCATGGGCCTAGGGTAGGGCCCACTGAAGTGTTTATTTTCATCCAATCTATTCATAAGGTCACATGGGCCTAGGGTAGGGCCCACTGTAATATTTATTTTCATCCAATCTATTCAAAAGGTCACGAGACCAGGGGCCCACTAGAATGTTTATTTGACACCCAAGCCTATTTATGAGATCAAGTGGGCCAGGGGCCCACTACAATGTTTATTTGACATCCAATCTGTCCAGGGGCCCACGGTCAGGGGAGGGGGCCCACAGTAATGTTTATTTGCAATCTAACCTATTCACGAGGTCACATGGACCTTGGGCAGGACCCACTGTAATGTTTATTTCCACCCAATCCATTGATATGGTCACGTGGACCAGGGGAAACAGGGCCCACCGCCATGTTTATATGTCGTCCAAACCGTTTATAAGGTCACTTGGACCTGGGTGGGTGGGGCCCACCGAAATGTGGTTCACAAATCCAACCCACCCAATATGTGTGTACCACCTGGCTGAGGGTTCAAACCAAGTTTCAGCCACGTCCGAACTTCAGGTAGGCCCCACCAAGTGATTTTATATGTTTTAGGTATGACTTCACATGGTTTTAGATGGTATGGCCCACCTGAGATCCGTATACGGCTGATTTTTGGGATACCCCATAATTTAAAGGGGAGCCATCAAATGCACGGTGTTGATGGTCGAAACGCATCATGGTGGGGCCCACGGCTGGGGCCGTGGGACCCAGTCCGTTCGCCCACCAGGCAGCCGCAGGCGCTGCCTGCGCCGTCTGACAGCAGCAGCAACTGCTGCCTCTTCTTCTTCCTTTTCTTTTTTTTTTTTTTTTTGAAAAACCACCATTTCTGTGGTTTTTGGTAGGTGGGGCCCGCTTTAAACAAATCCGACCCAGCCATTGAATTTTACGGCCCCCAATCAACCAAATGAGACCAATATGCGACATATTCTTGACGAATGGAAGAATTAAAGTGAGTTTTAACAATAACACTACTATTCCTTATGGCATGGCCCGCTTGATCATCAGATTGATCTCATTTTTCGGTTCAACGCCTCAAATGGTCTGAGGAAAAGGATGGACGGCTTGGATTGAACCCTTACATCAAGGTGGGACCTAATGAGTGGCCCACCATTCCCTTCCCTTTTTTTTCTTTTTTTTTATTTACTCGCTAGTACACTCATTGTCAGTGCACACACTCCACGTTACCCCTTAAGCACATCCAGCGTCCAGGGACGCTGGACGGCAGGGATGAACACATCATTGTGGTGGTTCCCACATGGACGTGGCCCACATATCAAGGTGGGTCCCACATATACATGGCCCACCTGTTGGATCCATATGATATTTGTGTTTTCCTTCATCTTGGTCATCCAACGGACCCACTACAAGGAGGGCCTCACGATCGGCGGCCAAGATCACCTTACCCATGGTGGCCACAAGAAATCACACCAAAGAAAGAGAAAGAGAGAGAGGGAAAGAGAACACCGGTGAGATAGAGGGACCCCGCCACTATGGGCCCCTCACTACTATACGTACATCATTGTGGGCCCCACAACAAGGGGTCTTTATAAAAACTGAAATCTAACGGTTGATCACCCACCTCTTGTACTCCTCCTCGCTCCTTAAGCCTCCTTAGCTCCTTTGCTTGACTTTTAACGGTGGTAGATGAAGATTCAAGGGTTAGGATAGAAGATTTTGGGGTGGAAAGTGGGCCATACACTACTCACTTCTCTTTTCCTCTCCTTGGAAAAAAAAATGTGGATGTGTGAGGCTTATGGGTTGCTTGGATTTTTATTTTTATTTTTAATTTGAGAAAGAGAGAGGTGTGATGGTTGAGAGAAGTGATGGGTGATAGATGTGAAGTGTACTTGACATGTGTAAGAGAGAGGGTGAGAAAGAGTTGACTTGTGATGTTGCTTGACTTGTGGAGAAAGAAAGCATGGGTTGTTTTGTACTTGACATAAAGTAATTGATTTGATTGATTTGATATGTCGTAGAGATTCTCTTGAAATCCGCAACGTGCAACGTTTCTCTTGAACTGAACACAGGCCGACATCTTCTAGCTTGGGTATTGGGTCGGCGCGTGAGTCGTGGCGTTGGAACTGCTGCGACGGCGCGGTCGCCAAGGTACAAGTTTCGGGTCGAGTCGACTCTAATATGCGGGACTCGGCTTAGGTTCGTGTGCAACATTGAATACAGGTCGAAGGTTGCCGGAATTCGACCGGAAGGATCGCGGAAGCCTTCTGAACAGTACGGACTAGGATACGGGTCTTACAAATGGCTCCGCGTATGGACTCTAACATAGTCAATACTGTGTGCTACTGAAAAACTTGGGGCCCCACCATGTTTTATTCACACCGTCCATCCACTTTTTCAGCTCATTTTACAGAATGAGCGAAAAACCGAGGTAGATCTAGATCTCAGATGGACTGTACCACATGAAATACCGGTGATTGAACTCCAATTAAAAACTTCCTAAGGCCCATTGTAGTGTTGTTGTTGTTGTTGTTTTGCTATTCAACTTCGTCACACAAACCTAGATGAAAGGAAAATACATATAACAGTTTGATTCCAAAAAATTATAGCCATCGGGAAGTTTACAATGGTGGGTGTTCAATCACAGTTATTTCTGTTAAGAAATTTGATTGGATACACTGAAAATATTAAAAATAAATAATTGAAAAATAACAATTTCACTAGGCTGAATTACTTATAAAATACGTTGTACTTAAAGCGTAATTCGTCCCCTTATCAGTGTTGATGGGTTACAGACAAATTGCTTACAGGATAAGACAAGCCTTATCTGGATCCAGCGTGTAGTAAACACGATAGGTCCACTATGGAACAGTTTTACCGCAATAGATTTCTTCTAACAGATTTAGACGATAGAGATGATCACAGTATTCTAAAATGGAGCTATGGACTGTATCTGATTTGATGGGAGAGATGATGTGTTGAGATGATGAAATCGGACTGGAATGGTCCAGTTTATATAGGCCTCAGGTTTAGACCCGTTGTTGTATGGTATTCAATGGTACAGAACGTTTGAAAAACGTTTCTGATCGTTGTCCATTAATCCCAAACGTTTCTGGTCATTAGATCAAAAGATCTGACCGTTGGATCATCCTGGCCCGTCCGTTTTCGGACCGTTTGACTTTCAAGGCAGAGAGCCATTTTTTAGAAACGGCTGGATGTTTCGGATTATAGATCCGACCGTTCTCAGTCACCTATAAAAACCCAGACTCATTTCAGATCCACACTGCCCTAAGGCTTGCTTCGCACTGGAACACGCAACCCGTGTTTCATCTCCTCCAAAAAGCTCCAAGTAAGAATACTCTTCTCAACATCTCATATAAACCACAAAACTATCTATTACATTTCCGATGTGGGATAAAGCACACACACCGCACTTTTTAATTCAAAAAATTCAAAATCGTTTTTGGTGAAAAAATCCCAAAATTTTGAAAATTTGAAAATTTGTTTTTTATTATTGTTAAAAACCACTAATTTTCAACAATCCCCCACTGGTTTTTAAAATAATGAAAACTCTGTCAGAATAATAACAGTTATTATGCATAAAGAAAGATATCTTCCGATTTGAATATTTTCTTAGTGTAAGCATTTTAAAGTTATTTCGAAATTTCTGGTTGTCGTAGCATTGAACCAATTATTCCTTTATGATATAACCGAAAATACCACACACATAATAGCTCATGTGTTAGGTGTTCCTTTATGTTATCGCTTAGCACTTTTAATGGTCATGTGCTTATCCTGTTTCATGAACGATTCCGAGATAACTTTAACTCTCATGAGAAACGGCACCACTTCTACGTCACATAGGTGAAATCCTTCCAGTGTTTCCGTTAAAACACTTGTCCTATTTGACTGGACTTCATTAAGAGTTTAATACTCATCCCTCTTTTATAACGGCCAGCACTATCATCCTGGATGAGGTTATTAATTTATTTAGTGCTGAAACTTTTCACTTATCAGTGAATTGTTGTTACCCATTAAACTCAATATTTAAAGATTTTCTAATTTAGGGTTTGGTTTCTTTCACTAGTGAAACTTTGAGTAAAGAGTTTCAATCTCATCCCTATAGATGTTATCCTTACTACCTCTCTTGTTAAAGGTTTAGTAGAAGGATCAGGCAAGTTATTACTTGACTTTACATATGAGATCGCAATGATTCCATCTTAAATCAATTGTCTTACATAGTCATGTCTCAAACTTATGTGTCTGGACTTTCCATTATAGGTACCGCTATAGGCTCTCGCTAGAGTGGCTTCACTATCACAATGAAGTGAAACAGCCGGTATAGGCTTCACATAGAAAGAGATTTCTAATAGAAGATCCCTTAACCACTCAGCCTCTTTGTTTGTAGTAGTTAAAGCTATGAACTCAGATTCCATATTTGAGTGCGTTATGCAAGTTTGTTTCTTGGATCTCCAAGATACAGTTGCACCTCCTAGGGTGAATATCCACCCTGTAGTGGACTTATTGTCCCCTGCACTCGATATCCAACTTGCATCGGATACTGCTGAAAATTTTGAGTAAAATAACCCTAGTTTTTTGGTTTCTTTAAGATAACCTAGAACTCTACTTATTGCTTTCCAGTGTTCAACATTAGGACTAGAATGGTCCAGTTTATATAGGCCTCAGGTTTAGACCCGTTGCTGTGTGGGATTCAATGGTTCAAAACGTTTGAAAAACGTTTCTGGCCGTTGTCTATTAATCTCAGACGTTTCTGGTCGTTAGATCAGAAGATCTAACCGTTGGATCATCCTGACCCGTCCATTTTCGGACCGTTTGGCTTTCAAGGCAGAGAGCCGTTTTTTAGAAATGGCTGGACGTTTCGGATTGTAGATCCGACCGTTCTCAGTCACCTATAAAAATCCAGGCTCATTTCAGATCCACACTGCCCTAAGGCTCTGACCAGACTTATCACACTAGACCTATCGCTCCTTGATCGCACCGTCTCGCGCCGGTTCGCGTAAGGTCGCGTGGGAGCGACTCCTTTGCGACACGATGCGGACGTGCGAAGTGCGCCATCTAGCGCCACTACAGCCACACTGCCCACGCCCACTCTCGAGCGCGAGCGCGCGTGCATGCATGCGAAGCACTGGAACACTCAACCCGTGTTTCATCTCCTTCAAAAAGCTCCAAGTAAGAATACTTTTCTCAATATCTCATATAAACCACAAAACTACCTATTGCATTTCCGATGTGGGACAAAGCACACACACCGCACTTTTTAATTCAAAAAATTCAAAATCGTTTTTTGCGGAAAAATCCCGAAATTTTGAAAATTCAAATTTTTGTTTTTTATTATTGTTAAAAACCACTAATTTTCAACAATTTCGCCTCATTTTATGGCTCATGGCCTGAAATGAGCTGAAAATTTAATGGACAATATAGATAAAACACATACATCATGGTGGGCCTGCAACTATTAGAGCATTCACACAAAACCAGCATAGGTGTGGTCCACTTGAGATTTGGATCTCATTTTTGGGCTCATGCACTGAAATGAGCTGAGAAAAATAATGAACAACATAGATAAAACACATATATCATGGTGGAGCTTGTAACTTTTAGAGCAATACATAACACCAGTATTGGTGTGGTCTACCTAAGATTTAGATCTGCCTCATTTTTTGGGCTCATGCCCGAAATGAGATGGCTAAATGAATGAATGGCATGAATAAAATGCATACATCATGGTGGGCCCCACGTAGCTTTTAGAGCAACACACAACAAGGATGTTGGTGTTGTGAACCACACCATGCAAATACATATCTCTGGCCAACTTAAGGGAGAGATTAACAAGAAAGAGTCAAGTTGCAAATAGGTTTGAGGTCAAATCCATGTATTGATTAGTTTTACTATGTTTTCTCTAAATTAATATGGTTCACTTCAAATATGGACCCAATGTTGAAATTGTAGATAAGTTAGAATACTTCAACCAAGTATTTTAGAGCCCCAGGTTTATTTTACAAACCATGGTCAGCGTGATCTATGGACAAACCTAGTTCTTGTGCTAGGGTATTAATGCCATGGTGGATGGATTGAGTCTTGGACCTATGCCTGGCAAACTTGTGGCAGGTACAAAAGTAACCTTTCAATGACCCTTGCAAGTAATAATATGAGATCCATGGCAATGACCGTGTAACATCCAATCTATCCATATGATGACCTTGTAACATCCACTATATTCATCTGATTCACTCTATTATATTAGGGTATGAATCAAAAAATGAGGTAGACACGAGTCTTAAGTGACCCTGTCACATGAAATAGTGAAGATTAACCGTTCACTGAAAGGAATTTGTTTTTTTCTTGTGTATGTGTTACCAAACATGTACCTTTTCATATAAGCAAAGCTCGATGCCTGATTGATGTTGCTTCATATGATTGTATAATTAAAATTTAATAAATAAAAATTTTAAAACTGTTTATCGAGAATTGTTTTTTTTTTTTTTTAAAGAATAGGTTATTTAAAAATAAAATAAAATAAAATTGTTTATTAAAAAAATGCATAAGAAGAGCAATTCCAAAAGAAGGGTCCAATTGTGAGACCTGCTCAAGTATTAGATCTAATTATATTTTTTTAAATCATTCGCTGAAATGCAGAAATGAAACACACACCACACGTTTATTGTCGTGCACTCGGCAAGATGATAAGAAGGTCTCTCTCTCTCTTTGTAAATCTAGTTTCTCTAGAGATATTTGTTGAGCCCAAATGCCAATACATTGTAATTCATATAAATGCCACGTGCTTGCCATCATAGCACATAAGTCGAAGATCTAAACCGTCTATTAAAAAGGCACCTATATTGATGCCCCAACCCAATAATTAAGGTAGTATGGGTCTTTACTCTTGGCTCAGTGGTAGACCCTGCGGGTTTCAACATTGAGGTTATGGGTTCGAGTATTCACGTGATGTACGTTGGTGTGAGGGTTTGTGTGAAAAAAGAAGGCTAGTCCATTAGTCATGTGGGTCACATGATGTATTTCTTAGTTCCAGTCCATTTTTTTCATATCATTTTAGGACATGAGATAAATCCAAGGCTCAAGTAATTGTGCTAAGGAAATAGTGGGAATTGGACGCAATTGAAAATTTTCTTAGAGCCACATAGAACTCTAATCAAGCAAATATTTGTGTTTTCCCTTCATCAGGGTCTGTGACCTTATGAAGAAGTTATATCACAAATAAACCTCATGGCTGGCCTCAAGAAGGTTTCAACGGTAGTCATTCAATCACACTAGTTTACGTAGTGTGGTCCACTTAAGCTTCAAATGTGCCTTGATTTTGAGCTTATGCTTTAAATGATTTGAAAATTTTGATGAACGGTGTGAACCTAATACACAAATCATCGTGGGCCCGAGTGGTGTTCCACGCATTAAAAGTGTGTCATGCATGTAGTACACAATCTATTCTGGTGAGAAAATGGATGCATTTTGTGAGTTGGTGTCATCTCCAGTGACATGTACCAATGAGAAGTGATGGCACGGATTTTGTGTGTGCCTGCGACATAGACCATTTGCATTCTATATATGAATGATGCAAGGCCCTACATTTATTGATGTGGCCCCAAGCAAGGTTATATAGGAAAGGTCTCTTTCCATCCAGCTTCTCCATGGATATTTGTTAAAACCAAGTGCTCGTACAATACACACACTACAGGCTTGTCATGGCACAAGTCTAAGATTTAATCCCATCTTGTAAGACGGCACCACTAAATATTTTTTTGAACAATTGAAGGCACCACTGTATTTGATGCCTCAGCCTAAGAAATAGGCTAATTCACAAGTCATGTGGACTATAATTAGGTAAATAAAAATAAACTGTGGCTCTCAAATGCTCGAAATTTTATAACTCAATTACTTTTTTCAATAATGGAGCCCACTCTTTTGAGTGGATCAGATTAATTTTTGGGAAAAACTAGTTAGATTAACCGATGGGTGGATTTGATTCGGAACTTACACCTATGTGTCACAATAACATCTATGGAGGTGTGGGGCTTATGCTCACACAATTAACAAACCTTGCAATGAAATAGATATTCAAATTTTTTGACTGATTTCACAAGCTTCTATTGTATAAGAAAAATGACTCGATAAAGCGACCACGGGGAGAGGATTGTGTGTTGGGTAAACACTCGAAGGGTCATATACATGTATCTGTTGGGGAAAACGGCGAAATCACACAGAGATGAATCTAGAATAGCAATCCAAAAGCACCAAACAAAATGAATGAGAACGATTTAATGTGAAAAACCCTTTCGGAAAAAAAACATGGTATAAAGAGACAAAATTTCACTATGAAAGCAGAAATTACAAAGAGAAAAGGCTTATCTGATTCGAACAACCTCGAATCTCCCTCTTGCTCCACCCATTTGAAATCATAAAACTATTTAGAAATCCTTGGAATACCTCTGTAACATCCCGGATTTTTGCCAACCTGGAATTAGACGTCCTTAGGCAATGGGTCCCTCTTAACACCTTATTAACTTATCAGAACTCAATCCCAAAGTCTAGAATCGCTTTTGAACCCATTTCCTTCACAAATCTCACCTTTCACCACTTTGTTCTTTCAATTTTTATAAGTACTTTCACATTAGACATTATCTTATAGTTAGTGATGAAGAACAATACTTAAATTAAACATTACTGTAAATAGTAAATAGTAAATACATAAATAAAATGGGCTTTTAACCATTACCCTTATAGAATCTCACAAAACAAATAGGTTATTTGGAACATCAGCCTCTCCTACCCTAGGACCTTATTCTTTTGTAATTAGAGCGTGTTTTAGTCAAGTATTAATAACTTGGATCACTTTATATACAAACAACAAAGGCCCAGGTACCACCTCAGACAAAAATCTACAAGATTAAATCCTTTAGAAATTAGGCGAGAATTAGCTAGTGCTAAACTAGAGTGCCTGTGAAATTAGCACTAATCACTTTAAATACGATATGCAAGACCCAAAACTTGTAGAATCATTGACGCTAGGTTACCCTAAAATCTAGGATTAATCTCATTACCCAACTGCTCTCGGGGGCATCATGAAACTCCGTATCAGATCTGGACCGCACGTTGGAAGTTCGAATAATACGAAGTTATAGAATTAGGACTGCCTTGCTGGACTTGACAACCATCTCGGAAATCAAATTCAGATAGTATCTCAGTGCTATTCGCTTGAGCCCGGAGTGAAGAGTATGAGAAATGTGAAATTAATTAAAAATAAAATACAAATTTATGTAATCTGAAACGTGTCGCTTACAAACAATTTTTAAGCAACCAGACTGTCGGAATCTGACCAGATTACACCCTCGGATCAGGGATATTTGCCCCTACGTGTCAGTGTACTTGAAATCTCTAATCGAGTTTCACTGACCATTGAACGGAAACTGGTCCGCCGCGCATTATCTGGGAATCCGACCGAAATAAAAACTTAACTAAACCTAGATTCAGTGTTAATGAGCTTAGGTCCGACCGCACACAGAAAAAGAGTCGCCAAAAGTGTTCCGTTGGATCGAAACAGACCCGCTTTGGACATAATCTAAGTATACCTTGATTCTGAGTCTATTTAGAGAGTTCCTAGCCTATGTAAGGACCTTAAACCTTCTCTCATTCAGTCTATACGAATTTGAGAGAAACCTTAGGAGAAAGAAGAGAGAAAATAGAGAGAAAGTGTGAAAGAAGTGGGAGCATCTCCCCATCATTCTACCCTGCCGCTATACAAGCTTGACCATCCCGTTCTAATTGCTTTCCCGGCGATTTTAGCTTCGTTTCTAGGTAAGAAAACCCTAACCCTAACCTGTTTTAGGGCTTAGATTGATTCAAGTAGCGAAATAGCTAACGTAACTCATGATTTAGGTCGTCATATCGACGTTGACAAAAGCGTAGAGATTTTATCGACTCCGTTATGATTCTACGGCATAAGGTGCGGACTTTAGACGTATTGGTTATGGTTTTCAAAGCTTTCAATGTCAGATAATGATAGATTCATGATCTGCATGCAATTGCACATGTACAAAGTGCTATCTGTTTCGTTTTTCGGTTATACGTCAACTATGTTGAATATACTGTATTCCTCGTATTTGTAGAAAATACCGTATACGTATAAAATACGAATTTGTATTTGCCATGATTAATGGTTGTCTAGGTATGCTAGATACATGTGTATCAACTTCTGGGTGAACGGATTAGCCTAACACCTGTTATATTAACATACGTCGTGTATGTGCTAGTTGTAGCCTAAGTGTTTGCAGAAATGTTCGAATGAATATGGAACTATGATTTATGCTTGCCATGACTATTGGTCGTGAATGCATGATCGTGGTTTATGTGGTAATCCTTTGTGAAAGGATTCGCTACGACTTGTGTTTTAACTAGTATATTATAGGTATGTTGGAATGTGTAGTTTAAGTGTTTGTGAAAATGCTTGTATAAATATGTAATTAATCTAGTAGTGCCTTGAGTAGGTGTTGAGATAGGATCTCAACTACCTTAGTGATGTGTATGATTTCCTTCATGTAAGTTGTTTAGTTTAATCACTTACTGGTTTATGAAACGTATGTGTTTGAATTTTCTATTTGCATTGTGTTTTATAACATGCTTGTTAATATGTTTGAATTACTTGTTTATTTAATTCTGCTCCGATTACTTCACATGCTTAAGTTGTATTCCATAAAAGCCATGAGGGGTGATGGGGGAGTGGTGTAACGATTCCATGCAACAGCCCTGGTAGCCCTAAGCGGAAGATGTTGGACCTTTGATTGTTATGATTTGGAATCTTGATTTGTTACTGCTTTGACTGTCTCATATGCTTACCTGTTGAAATGAAATGAAGTTGGGACTATGAGTTAGTCCAGGCAATTGGTAATATAATGAAATTCGTGGCTGAGATTCATTCGCCACGTAGGGTATGTTTGACGAACTCGAGTCGTACTTCGGTTAGCGGCATTGGTTAGGCCATGCGAAGTGTTTATGCACTTCATGTCGTTTAATTGATAGTGCGCTCGAGCTAGTCGAGCCCGCCAAGTAACCCAATCCGCCTTATGTATGTTCACCATGTTTGGACGCCTTTGCTTGAACCTAGGGTACCAAACTTACTAGTGGAATCCCGTTAACCATGGTACCACGATCTGCTAAGACTCATGAGCCGGGCATGGTGGTATGGGACACCGTGGTCGAGCTGTTGGCCTACGCTGGAGCCACGAGCCTCCCCGTAGTGACCAGTGAGCAACCAGACTCGTGAGCCGAATACGGTGGTATGAGACACTGTATTCGAGCTATCGGCCTACACTACTTGGATGGGTGATAGGGAAGTGGTGTAACGATTCCGTGTAACAGCCCTGACAGCCCTGACCGTACCCGGTGTAGTGACCTCTAGTATACTCTGAATATGCGGAGAGGCGACGAGTCTTCCTGTAGTAAACATAGTATAAACTAGGCCTGTATTGATAAGGTGATGGGGGAGCGATGCAACGAGTGCGTGTAACAGCCCTGACAGCCCTTTACAGCGACTTATAACCGCATCATCATATGAGAGTATCTAGGACTGACGACCCTATAATGGATCATTGTTTGGGAATGATATAAGGGAGGTACTTTAGTTTCTCAATACTGCTGTATGAAAAGGACTAATAACAACTCGGTAATCATGCTCATCATCGCACTGCATGTGCCTAGAAGATGTGAAGCACTGAGGGATGAACGCATGCCGCGGACGTAAGATGGTGTCGCATGAGGGGGTATGTAGGTGAGGGCATGCATCATGACAACATTTCATACTTGCATTAACCAGAGTACTTAGAATTGTTGATTGTACTGTTTTATCATTACTGCTTGACTGAATTGATAACGTGTTAACCTATACTTTATTGTTCCATTGAGTTGATCACTCACTCCTACGTCACGGGACGGTGTTGTACACACCAACCAGACCCTATTGTAGCTGTAGGTGATGGCGATGCTTGTGAGGCGGAGCCGGACTTTTGTGACGACGAGGATGCCTTCTTGTATATGCTGTGTTCTGGCTGCTTCATGCAAGATGTGTCTTGATCGACGGGATTACAGAGTTGCTGACTAGATGCCATTATAAATTTTTTTTTTTTTTTAATATTTTAAACTTGCACATGTAATTATTTAACTTGGTAATGTTATCACACTCTGGAAACTCACTACAGTTTATATATATTATATATCTATCACAGTCTTCCGCTTGCAATTTAACTGTCTCTAGAATATGATATGCTGTTTTGGTATAATCTCATTCATGTTTCAATGCTCTCATCATAATCATCGTTATCTGTGTTGCATAAGTGATACGTTGGAACTCGGGAGCTGAGCTTTGCTCGACCCCTGATTTTCAGGGCGTTACAACCTCTCAATCCCGTTTACACCCATATTTATAGCTTATGGGAGAATCCCAAACAAAATCGGAAACAAATTTCGCAGATTCGACGACAAAACGTTTGATGTCATCGAAACTTATCATTCAATGGCATCGAACTAACACCCAACTATTAAGAGACAATCCGATTTTCCGTAAAATATCGATTGCATCAATCCATGTTTGATGTTATCAAATGTTCAATCGAACATCCATCGATGACATCGAAAAAAATGCCTAGATAGGTCAGCAACCAACTGGAGAAAATTTGAAAAATTTCAATGGGATCGAGCATTATTCGATGCCATCGAAGGTGACATGGAATTGACTGTCGATGGCATCGACAAACTCTATATCCGACTTAATTTAAGACATCAAATATAACAATATCTTATTTATGTTGTCCGACTATTTTTCTATGTCATTTTAGAATATAAGTCCAAAATTGAAACATATGCAAAACTCAAGTGAACCACATCCACGAAAATAGCCAGAATTAAATGAAAATACTATTAAAAATTTGGTGGAGAATAAAAATCTTTGATTAAATTGATATTTATGATTTCCCTCCTTCCATTTCTCGGTGTCCAATGAACAAGTTGAATGACATATAAACATCACCATAGGTTCTATAAGGATCTAGATATCATTATCATCACTTCTTTACATGATGTTAATGCTGTCTACTTAAATTGTAGCTATCCTTCAAATTTAGGACCATGACCTAAAATAAAGATCTCAATGATAGACATCAATATCATCACTCTTTCATATGATGCTGTCTACTTAAATTTTAGATATGCTTCAATTCTATGACCATGACCATGGCTTAAAATAAGCTGGTAAAAATGATGGACAACATGGATAAGACACATACATTTGTGCGGGCCTCACAGGGTTTTACAGCATGCTTATTCACACACAATCTGACTAGGGTACGAGGAAAAAGGTTTAAATCTAAATTAATTAAGTGGCCAATCAAATATACTTAAAGACTTAGAATAGTAATAAGAATCAAAATCAGGACAGCAAAACACTCTCTCGGAAAGCTATAGAGGGACGAGAAGCAATTCCTGGAGGCTATTTGCACGTGCATGCAGTCTGCACCTCATCAATCGATGGCAGTTACGTAATTTGTCGCCTTAAAAGGGGCATTTTCTTTTCCGCAGGACATTAAAGGCAGTCTCCTCACAAGAAAGGATGATCTCTCCGTCGGAGAGAGCGGTGTCTCTTTCGTAATTAAATCCATGTGCAAGCCCTTTCTGCATCTGAGAAAATCTTCGATGCTCTGAGAGTGTTGAGGGATAATACACAGGCACTTCAAAATTACTTGGAAATTGCATAAATGAATGAAATTAATTCAAATTAAACTGCACAATTCGTGGGTCACAATTTAGGTGCACCATTACCAAAAATTAATCTTTTTTTATACATTAACATCAGATTGGTGGACATTAATTGGACGGTTAAAATGAAAAAACCAGCGGTCCTATTTCTACAAACAAGTGTCCACAAATCAGAAATTAGGATTATTAAAAAAATGTGATATCTGGAATACGAATTATAAACAGTGATTTCCACAAGTTAGTCGGTTAGCTTGAGTCAATATATGCGGTGTATACAACATCTGAGTGTCTGAGTATCAAACGTCATACGTAACCCGAGTATCATATAAGTCAATTTCTCCAGCTGCCTTTTTACTCCAACCCCGAGAATCCCTCTCCTTCCTTTAACCGCGGTTAAAGGATCAGACTCTAGGGTTAAGAAGATAATACCCTAAGTCGCGATTGAGGTACATCGGATTTTACAGATTCACGATCATGCCCCTTGGACATTACATGACCTGATCCAATCCGTCCATACGATGAGAAATATTGTGGATGGATGTCTAAAAAAATTTAAATGGGATAATATCATGGACGATTGACAACCAACAGATTTTTTTAAAACTAAACCCTTTGGTAAAGCCGCAAAGTGATTTAACGAATTGATATGAAATCTGTGCGGCTTACTATCAGTGAAGGCCCACCAGATGGAAATGGGCCCACGTTGAGACCATTGATCTATTGTTCCCAATAGACGATGGACCATGCCCATGCGCCAAAGTTCTCTCGCATGGGAGACCCTTTTTAATGTATACTTTCGTCTAACGTGATGTTTTATCTTTTTTTACTTGCACAATTCAACGGTCTGGATTTTCGAATCGTGGGTCACACGTGCACGAAGCAAAGGCACGAGCACCAGATCCTGCTACCAAGATCACACGGGCTAAGCGACGGACCTCAAGTGCGACGCACCGAAATCCCTTCAGAACTTAATTACAGAACCATGCAGCCAAAGGCATACCATCATACTCGGGCTTTCATCTTTACAACTGTGCCATGTTTAAGCTATCAGACCTCAGTCCTCAGCTGATGGGCCACACTACCACTGACTAATCCAAGCCGTCAATCTTGGCCTTCTTTTCAGCTTAACACGGGCTATCACTGCATTACTACTTAAACCGTCAATTATCATGACACGAAATTAAACATTATGACAGGCCCATTAATGAGATTTTCTCCAAAGTAGTCAATTCTCAGTGGTTTGAAACGGATTAGCGGTCTAGATCAGTTGATCAAGGTCCACATTTTCACAGGCTACAAACCCGAGCACGCCTTTCAATTACTCGGGCCGAGTATCGGATAATTCCTCGTGTATAAATCAAAAAGAAAGAAAATGAAAAAAAAAACACTTGCGTTTAGGGTTTTGAATCCCGACAAAACAAAACCCGCTTTAATTCGGGTAGATCCGTGAAAATTCCGGTTCGGTTTTCGAGAACCGGAATACTGGCCGGAGGAGAAACCGGCGGAACCGGTTCGAAACCCTAAAGACGTTCCAGATGAAGCGGGACGGAAGAGGAGCGCGGGAAAGTGGTTTGGTGAGAAGCGGGTTTTAGATATTTTCGGTAATTTTTGGGAAATCGGGTGTTTGATTGGACATGCAGCAGCAGGGCGGTGGCGCCGGTCGGAATCCGGCGTCCGGAAGGTCGTCTTCCTCGGCGTCAGCGTCGCCATCGTCGCCGTCTTCGGCGGTGTCGGCTCCTTCGCAGTTAGGGTTTGACCAGCAGCAGCAGCAGCAGCAGCAGCTTGCATTTAGACAGGTGAGCGTGATTTGGATTTTGTCTGGAATTTGAAAGGGATCGGACGTTTTTTCGGTTGATCTTGGCCGTTATTTGGGTGGGGCCCGCTATGGGTACGCGGGAGGCGTGGAGGGGACATAACTGGTGTAAGAAAATTCCCAACAGACACCCTTATGATTGGACTACAAATGGACGGTTGGAAAGAATATAAGAGTCCACGGTGGTCTAGCTGGGACTGTCTTGGGAGGTTTTTATTTTTATTTCCCCCCTTTTTGTGCTCAAGCGCCCATCCATGGTGTGGGGTCCACCAGCTGATCCATCTGGGTCAGTGAAAGATGGGGCCTACTTGTAAATGAAAGTAGCGATGTTTACTTATTTATTATTATTTAATTTTTGTTGTTTGAGTTTTTATTGCATTTTAATAGTAAAAACGTTTGATAATTATATTTTTGTGTTGGTATAATTAAGGTTTCCTTTAATTGATTTTGGTTTTGATTCTGAAGAATTCAAGCAATTGGGTGGTTTTTTTTTGGTTCGAATTGGTGGGACCTTTGGATTTGGTCGCTCTTCTTGTGATTGGTTTGAATGAATTTATGTATTGTTGGAAGCGTAGTAGAAGAAATCTATTTTTTTTTTTTAAAATAAAAGAATTGTGTTTATTTTGAGCTGCTTTTGGTGTTTTCTTTTTTCCTATCCATTTTTTGGTTTTGTTTTGAAATGCTGGTGAATGTATTGTTAATATTTTTTGATGGATTCAATCAATTGGGTAACTTTTTTTTTTTTTTTTTTAAATTTTATTTTTAAAGTTCAAATTGGCGCGAGGTTTCAAATTTGGTTGCCATTCTTGTGATTGGTTTGGATGAATTTATGTAATGTTGGATGCTTAGTGGCAAATTTTTGTTTTTTCACAACATTGTGTTTGTTTTGAACTGATTTTGGTGGGTACTTTTTCCATTTTCTTGTTTTTTTTTTTTTTGAAATGTTGGTAATTGTATATTTTTATGTTTCATAATTCAGGCATACTTGAAGTTTACTTTTACAATGTTGGTGATGGAGAAAAAACTGGGTACCATAAACAGTTTTGGCTATGCATTTCTTGGGTTTGTTTCAGCTCCAAATTGTTCATGTTGTGACCTGTGGGAGATTGAGACAAGGTGCTGTAATTTCAGGGCTGAGGAGTGATACAGGATGGGCCCTTACCATCCCCTTCACTCTTCATTTTGTTCGTTTTTTATATTATTTTCGATGGAAAATTGACTTGGATGCTACATCATGATGTGATCTTGTTTTTAGGAAATATGGAATGTTTGAACAAGCGATTTGCTCGCCTAACAGACTGAACTTGGTAATGATGATCCAAACCATTGTTATCTTTGGACGGTGGGTCTCATTGTGGTTGGTGGATGCCCCAAAGATCTCCATCATTGGATGACCCCAGGTGTCCAGATGGATGTCTGTTAAATGTGGACCATTTGGCATAATTCTCCACTGTAAACCAGCAACTTTGACCATGAGGATCACATATGATTTGGCAGATATTGTAGTGTGGCCCATCTCCTGTTTGGTTCCACTAGACGAATGGCTTATATTCCTAAAAGATGGTCCGTGCCTTTATTATTGGGGCCTGCTGGAGTATATCTTGTTTGTATGCACCCTTATTTTCTTGTAAAAAATTGGATTCAGAGTACTTCTCGTGCACCCATTTTGACTCGCATTTAGCCTGTGCAATTTCATGCCTTTTGGTTGAACTGAGTTTGGACTATTGTGTTTCAAAATTTCCAAACCTTGAGAAGCTTTATTATTGTTTGATGAATTTTGGTGGCATTTCTTTATATGGAGGTTTTGGTTACACTTACGGTTTTTCTTTTATTTATATGGATTTTGAGTACTGTTTCTTCTCTATGTTTGTCGTAACAAGCAATTTATATATTAATGAGACATGTTTATTTTCTTTGATTTCAGTAGCGTATTTGGCTATTTATTTTTAATTCTTTTCTTGTATCCCCCAATTTTCTTGCATTTTTCTGGTTCAATTGACCGGTTCTTGGAAAAGTTTGAATTGTAGATTTTGATTGAACCTAGTTTGGAGTGTGCAAGTATTGGAATTTGTGGTTGGTTAATGTGATTATGTGGTTACTGTTTTTTTTCTTTTCTGAGGTTCAGCTGTTTGCTAGATTAGGTGGTCTAAGGTTGTGCTGCATTTCCTTTTAATTGCTGCGTCATTAACTGAACGAAGGGCACCATTGGATTTTTAATGTGTATGTGTTTTATTAGATATATTTTTCTCTTATGGATACATGTAATTGAATAACAAGATGATACTGAAGTAGGTGTATCCATGTTGGTCTTTAGTCCAACTCTTTATGTTTCACATAACCTTTGATTCTCAGTACGTCTTGATGCTCTGTTGAATGATGAGACACAGTTGCTAGGTAATATCCATTTTGGCCTTTAATGAGATGATACAGAATGGTTCTTTCATGCTGCTTTCTTGTTTCTGCTTTTTATTTGTCTCTCTTGGAAGTTGGGTTCCAATCCTAGAAGGTTTGGCTGTTTGTTATTGCTGGTACCTCAGATGGGTTCCTTTGAGCTGCACTCTTGCAATCTGCAACTTTATCATACTACGTTGCCTGAAGTTGCAGTCATAGTCTGCAACTTCAGTATTGTACATCGCTGTGAACTGCTTTTAAGAGTTTCTTTTGCAATTAATGAGGGTCTAGAAAAAAATATTACACCCATCGTTCAATAGAGGGGGCGGGGTGGTTGTTGCATCCATTTATTTTAGTCCAGTTTTGGGAGTAAAAGCTGTCAAGAACTTTTAGTTAAATGGTACAAACTCTAACATGGAGCATTTTCTTGGATGAATCTTGCTGTTAGCTCTTGCAGTAAAATCTCAGACGATAAATGGTGGGTTTTAGGGGCGTTTTGGATTCATGCCATGTAAATCGGCTGCATTTGAGCCAATCATGTTGTGGGTACAATTTCAGTTTTTCATTAAGCCCTAACTGCTTTTCCTTGGATGAAATTCTGCTTCTGTCTTCTAATCTTTTTGTGAATTTCTTGTTTTGGAGGCTATTTTCGGAATGTCCCTGTTCCCAAGGTCTAGCTTGTTCGACTAGTGCCACAATAAAAATGAGCTATGTTAGGAACCTTCTGGTGCTTATCTCTCACTTGTGATTTGTGGCAGAAAATGTGGGAAATTGAAGCTGCATGGTGCTGGTTTTGTTTTCATCCTGGCCGCAAATTGGATCATGTCTATTTGTCTTGGAAGTCCCACTAATCACTATTTGGCACTACATCCAAATGCTTCCTACGACCTTTTTTTTTTTTAAAATAAAAAATTTAAATTCTCATTACTCATGTATGTCCTTGTGCTTTGCGTGGTATATCAGTTGGCATCCAATGTTCCTTATGGTGAACCTTTTGTGTTTGTTGCTCCAGATGTATGAGTTCCATACTGTTACCTACCCACTTAGGGCTGTCAATTGCCCGGCCTGGGGTCAGCTTTGGCCCAGATTTTGAACTATTCAGGCTGAGCTTGCGAGCTAGGCCCATTCAAAATTTTGATATTGCATGGCCCATTGACAGCCCTATGCCTACTCTTATTACACGGGTTTTATATGAAGATGATTTGTTTATAATCTTTTTTTTTTTTTTTTTTTCCTGGCTCTGCAGCAACAACATCAGCAACAGCAACACCAACTCAGAAAACGTGAAGGAAATGAAGCCCTCTTAGCATATCAGGCTGGTGGTATCCATGGAGTCATGGGAGTGAGCGGCTTCTCTTCACCTCCCTCCTCCCTACCTCTGCCTCAACAGCCAAGGAAGTCTGTAGATTTGTCTCAACAAAGTTTGCCCTCCCAGATTCATGAGGAAAGCCAGAATAAAGGGCAAGGTCCAGAGCAGCATGTCCAAAACCCAATCCATCAAGCTTACCTCCAGTATGCTTTCCAGGCCGCCCAGCAGAAGTCTCATGGGAATATGCAACCACAGCTGCAAAGTAAAATGGGAATGGTTGGTCCAGCCGGAAAGGATCAAGAAATGCGCAGGAACAACCTGAAAATGCAGGAGCTCATGTCTGTTCAGGCGTCTAACCAGGCACAGGCATCCATGTTGAAAAAGTCAGTTGAACATTTCACACATGGGGAGAAACAGATGGAACTAGGGCAGACGAGTACTGATCAGCGGGATGAGCAAAAATATCCTCCGGCAGCATCTGGACATTTAATGGCTGCCAACGTGATAAGACCTGTGCAAGCACAACCGGCTCAATCAAGCATACAAAATGTAGCAAACAATCCATTCGTGATGGCCCAGTTGCAAGCAATGCAGGCTTGGGCATTGGAGCATAACATCGATCTGTCTCTTCCTGCTAATGCAAATCTGATTTCTCAACTTCTACCGCTTTGGCAATCCAAAATGGCTGGGATGCAGAAGCCAAATGAAAACATGCGGCCGCCTACGCCAAAGCAACAGATTATGTCTCCTCCACAGGTCAGCAGTGAAAATTCTGTTCATGGTAATTTGTCCAATGATTTATCTGGTCAGGTTGTCCCTGGAAAAACTAGACCGACTCTTCCTTCTGGGACATTTCCGGCTGCTGGGATTGCTGCTGTGGTTAATAATGCCAACAACATTCAGATGCAGCAGCAGCAGCAGCAAAAGCAGCAGCAGCAGCAGCAGCAACACCAGCAGCAGCAGCAGCAGCAGCAACAACAACAGCAGCAGCAACAGCAGCAGCAGCTTGTTGCTCAAAGCCGAGAGAACCAGACCGAGAGGATTGGTAGACATCCGGGCTTGATTGGCAACGGAATGCAGGCCATGCCTCCACCGCAGTTTTCTGCAAGCATGAGCCGGAGCATGGATCAGCCGCATGGAAAGAATGCATTTTCTGGGCAGGAAACATTGCAAATGCAGTACCTCAGGCAGTTGAACCGAACCTCTCCACAGCCTGCAGTTTCTTCCAGTGAAGGCTCAGGCTCTAGCACCCCCTTACCTTCTCATGGTGGATCCTTGCCCCAGGTGCCACAACAACGTTTAGGGTTTACCAAGCAGCAGCTCCATGTTCTTAAGGCGCAGATATTAGCATTCAGGCGCCTGAAGGTATAGAAACCAAACATTCCCCAGAAGTTGGCTTATCAACTGTATTGTTCATTTCAGTGAGCTGTTTGCTTTATACCTCTCATCATCATCATCATCCAATCCTAATCCCAACTGATTGCGGTTGGCTACTCAAGTCCCATTCCGCCATTCCACTTTATGAAGGATCATGTCCTCAAATGTCACCAAGTCTTTTCTTACTACCTCCACCGACATTCACATCGAGGCATTCCTAGGATTTTCGATTACAGGTGTGTTAAGTCGGGCTAATTCTGCTTTTATAGCCTTGTTCGTGAGCTAGAGTTCTTTCTTCGAGTTATAATTAGCTGGCCTTGCTGCATTTTTGTGGCTAGTCAGCTCTTGAACCAAATCTTCCTTGTTTGCTTTATACCTCTTTGACTTGAATATGTGTCAGTGTTGGATACAAACATTTGTGTCGGTGTTAGACACCAGCAGGGGGGATAATGGAAAACCTGACATTCTGACATCTGTTCAGTTATAATGATAATAAAATTGTATTATTATACGGATTTTAATTTGAGAATGCATGTATAAGGAAATGTGTCTACAAAACACGAAACACATTAGACTTTTCTAGTTAGAATTACGTTAGTCTATAATAGAAATGCTCCAGCGCTCTCAGAGCACTATAACTAATAATGCTTCTAGTTTCATTGGGGCACTTGACTGTCCAATCCATTGATCTAGACCGTTCATCAGGTCCAATGTACATTTCATGGGCTACAATGCAAACACGACAGTGATCTGACAAATATTGGCTATTTGATTAATGTTCTTTAATATGGATGGTCAAGATTGTTTACTCAAAATAGGTCCAATCAACAATTTGATGCATCAATTTGTTAAGGTGCATCATGGATTGCTTTTGATTCTAATGAAGCACTGCTGCTAGGAAATTCTAACCACTCTATCTATGGCTTAGAAGGAGGAGGTTGGCTATAGAAAATAAGGCAAAATCAAGAACAGATTGGATCGTTCCGATCAGTGCAATTTTGCATGATGGTCTATGAAATATGTTCTGGACTTAAGGGACAGTTCAGACCAATCAGTTGGACTGTCTAATTGAACCAATGCAACTAGGGGCACTATAACTTATAGTGCTCGGAGAGCACTGGAGGATATCTCTGTATAAACTATACATTAAGCCTTTTCCTTAATGGCCGTGTCTAAATTTGCCTGATGCGTATGTCTCACATGGCATTACCGGTTATGTGACAGTTTTAGAAAATAGAGTTTCCTTGTTACTTATAAGTGTTGTATGGCCTAGGTTTTGCTTTTTCTGTTTTTCTTTTGCCCTGTTTGTTTGTTTGTTTGGCTTTTTTTTTTTCCCGGTGCTTGCCCCTGAAAATATATTTCAGTTCATTCTTAAAAAAAAACAAACAAACTTATAATTGTTAAACTCAGTACTGCTAATCACCTCCTGCCTTTCTTTACTCTGCAGCGTGGTGAAGGCACCCTTCCTCAGGAAGTTCTTCAAGCCATTGCTCCTCCACCTCTCAGTTCTCAGCCGCAGCAGGTCTTTTCTTCCCCAGGAACAGTTAGCCAGGACAGGACTACTGGCAAGAATGTTGAAGAACAGGTGAGGAATTTAGAGGCCAATGGTAAGGCTTCACAGCTTGTGCCTCCAAGCAAAGGGCATAGTCCGCCTACAGAGGAAGCCTTCAAGGGAGAGGAGAAAGTGACCACTGCAGCCAGTCACTCCCAACGAGTGGTTGGTGCAGTAAAGGAACCTGTGCCTGTAGTATCTGCTGGGAAGGAAGAAAAAAGCACCACATCTGTTAAATCTGAGCAGGATGTCGAACAAGCTAATCAGAAGGTTTCTAATAAGGTGGACTTCAGTGCAGATAGGGAAAGGGCTCTTCCACTGCAGGGCACTGCGTTAGATGCCGCACAAGTGAAAAAATCCACTCATGTGAATGCGCCAACACCACCAAAAGATGTTGGTCCCACTAGAAAGTATTATGGGCCGCTTTTCGATTTTCCTTTTTTCATTCGGAGGCACGATTCATTTGGCTCGGCAATGATTGGGAATAATGCAAATAACTTAAGATTAGCATATGATGTGAAGGATCTGCTATTTGAGGAGGGTAAGGAAGTGCTTAGCAAGAAAAGGACGGAGAACCTGAAAAAGATTATGGATTTGCTCGCAGTGAACATGGAGAGGAAATGGATCAAGCCTGATCTGGTTTTGCGGATGCAAATTGAAGAACGGAAACTCAGGCTATTACATCTGCAGGAACGTTTAAGAGACGAAGTTGACCAGCAGCAGCAAGACATTATGGCAATGCCTGACAGGCCGTATCGGAAGTTTGTTAGGCTATGTGAACGCCAGCGCATGGAGCTTGCGAGGCAAGTGCAGCTCTCTCAAAAGGCCATGAGAGAAAGGCAACTAAAATCCATCTTTCAGTGGCGCAAGAAGCTTCTCGAGGTTCACTGGGTCATTCGTGATGCGCGTACTACACGTAACAGGGGAGTTGCTAAATACCATGAAAGAATGTTGAAAGAATTTTCAAAGAGAAAGGATGATGACAGGAACAAAAGAATGGAGGCATTGAAAAATAATGACGTTGACAGGTATCGAGAAATGTTACTGGAGCAGCAGACAAACATTCCGGGTGATGCTGCTCAGCGATATGCTGTTCTCTCGTCGTTTTTGTCTCAGACTGAAGATTATCTTCATAAACTTGGAGGGAAGATAACAGCTGCCAAGAGTCACCAGGAGGTGGAAGAGGCGGCAAATGCTGCTGCAGCTGCTGCACGATCTCAGGCATGCATCATTCAGAATTACAGTTTTTGGTTTTCCTTCAATTTACTGTTATCCAGTTGACATTTAAGTTAATTCTCAACAGGGTCTCACAGAAGAGGAAGTTAGAGCAGCAGCATCTTGTGCAGGAGAGGAAGTCATGATAAGGAACAGATTCTCTGAGATGAATGCACCAAGGGACAATTCATCTGTTAACAAGTATGTAATCAATATCTTTATAATAATTTTTTAACTGGAAATTCTGGTGAGATTGAAGTTGAGTGTGTGCCTGGCATGTGAAATGTGACGGCTGCTCCTGAGACTAGGAATCTGCATGCATGTGAGGCCTGGGTCGTTCATCTGGTGCTCCCCACCATATGCCATGGCCTATAATTCTGCTCAATTTGGTCATCAAGGACAGGCCCAAATTTGGTGTGCAAGTGTGGTCCACCAACTGCTCCATTTTGGGCTATAGAATGTAAATGGTGGCATTCACCAGATGAGTGACTGAATATCGCATCAACAGGCTCCATCAGCATGTGTGGGAGAGTAGGATTCAAAAATCCATCCCCACAAGTAGCCATAGCAGTGCATGTGGTCATTGGTTGAATTCATTTGATACTTTTTAGTCTCTTGTGATTGAAATTCTGTTGTTGGATCAACTTGTCTTGTCTTGAAAGATATTTTTCTCATTAGCTCTTTCTTTGAGAGCTGTTTATTTTACTAATGAATGAGGTCTCATTCATTTATTTCCGCCAGGTATTATAATCTGGCACATGCTGTGAATGAAAGAGTTTTAAGGCAACCTTCAATGTTACGGGCTGGAACTTTACGAGACTATCAGCTTGTAAGTTGCAACTTCTTAGATGTTTTTTTTTTTTTTCATACCCCTCTACTCTTCCTAATGAATATCCCCTGTTAATTGTCTTCTTCATTTTTCCAGGTTGGGCTGCAGTGGATGCTTTCTTTGTATAATAATAAGCTAAACGGGATATTGGCAGATGAGATGGGTCTTGGCAAGACTGTACAGGTTAGTTTCTCTCCTCAGTCTTGTAACTTGACTAACTGCACTGTTTGTATGGTATTTTCTTATTTAACATTGACCATGAAAGAAAAATAATCAGAAAACAGGTTTAGATTTTTGGTGCCCCTCTTCTTTTAATTTCAAGAAATTAAAACTCGTTGAAACTGAGTTGACTTGGTTTTGTTGGGGAATAAACCAAGTTGATTGCCCATCTCCTGTTAGTTTTGCTGAGATGTAAGGAGTCGTAACATTTTGGCAACAACTGGGAGTCACACTCCAAAACCAAGTTGGAAGTGACTGCAAATGGTAGCTAAGGGTCCGTTCGGAGGAAAGCGCAACTCTGTGGCTGCAAATCTGATGTGGAGGGCATGGAGCCTACCAAAAGTAGGATTATGCTTAACCCTGATTTTGTAGGATCCCCTACCAAAATAGACCCTAAGACATTCTGGTATTTGTATTTCGGTATGGGATGCCTATGTTGAGGTCCTTCATTTGTGTTTTTAATAGAGCAGCTAGTTGACATGCCCAACTTCTTCAAGAGCTTTGATGACTATTTGGTAGTATTTGAATAGAATTATATCTTTCAGGAAAAAAATTATGTTAGGAAAAACTAACAAAATTTTGTACAAACAGGTCATGGCATTGATAGCTTATCTAATGGAGTTCAAGGGGAATTATGGGCCCCATCTTATAATTGTTCCCAATGCTGTTATGGTTAATTGGAAGGTTAGAATCCTTTTGAATTTAACATGTCTATCATCTTCTCTTTTTCTCTTTTCTGACAACTGTATTTTCCAGAGTGAGCTGCATACCTGGCTACCATCTGCATCATGTATATTTTACGTTGGTGGAAAGGAGCAACGGTCAAAGTTATTTTCTCAGGTAAGCTGCACATTTTTTTAAAACCTTTCTGTAAATGATATACTCGAGGCAGTTTTAATATATATATATATATATAATATATATATATATATATATTGAGTAATTTAAAAAAAGTAAGGATGGAGGGCAAATCCGAATCTTTATTTTCTTTTGGATTCGATAGCACTGCAACTTTAACAATGTTATTTATTATTGAGGTAGGCTACAGTGATATTTGACCACCTTTTTGAAAAGTTAGTGACTCGTCCACCATTTCATTTGTTCTCTCAATTAGGGCATCTACCTCATTTGTGTATGACCTTGCCCTTGTGGGGATTTCAAGTTCTTTCCTTTGTACTGGGAGGTTCCTTCCCTTCCCTTGATTTTGCTTTTAATGATTCTAATTACCTTCTCAAAAAGAAGAAGAAGAAGAGGAAGAAAGAAGGGGCCTGCATGGTGGATACTCACATAGTTCCAAAGTCACTCTGATTGGATAATCTTTTCCATCTGATTTTACCCACTGCATTTGGACCTATGACCATTTCACTTGCCATCCATTTGATAACCACCAATTGGATGGTTAGGTTTATTTGATAAGTGTGACTTTCAGCTACATCCACAATGGGCCCCCACAATTTGATGGACTAGATTACGCTACATGTGTGCATGACGCGTATGGTGGATGAGTCACAACCATCCAAAACTGCTGAACTATCGCTGTAGTTTGTGTCATTTATTATTGTATTCCATGCTATCGCTGTAGTTTGTGTAATTCGTTATTGTATTCCATGCTATTAGCTCATTGGTATATGATTGGTGCAATAACCGCAGTTATAAGTTCCTGCTGGTATTTGCAAAACAGTTTGTTTAATCATTTGCAAGGAAACTTGACTACCCCAGATTTGCTTGCAAAGGATCCTCAAGTTTATGAAATTATCATATTTGGAGTTTATGAGAGTTTATCTATTTGACGTCCCTATTTCTTGAAGCACATATCAGTCAGAGTCACAACTTGTGCTATCTACATTTATTTATACCACTTGAAAGACCTGGATGGGTGGGCCCACAGGATCTGATGGTATCTACATGATCATATAGACTTTCACACAAAGCTGAAGATCGACGGCCTATGTCCAGCGGTCTGCCTAACTACTGCATGAACAGAGAAGATCTGCTCACCCCTCTGATTCCACAGTTAAGGTGGCCCACTGGACACAATTAACGGTTTAGATCATCTAGAGGTGGCCCTTAATAGACAATCAGTATTATTCCTCTCTCTATTTTCTCTTTGGGAAATTCTCTTAGTTGGGAATGCCTTTAACGAGAGCATGCCTCCCTTTTTATAAGAGGGAGGGATTGGGAGAATATGGGAGGAGTTTGGATGTGTCAGGGCTTATCCCTATCACATCCGATCTCTCCCTTATCCCAATCTCCTTGTTTTAAAATTGAAAATTTTAAACTTCAAGAGAAAATTGAAAGAGGGATATTGGAGGGAAAACTGCGTGGGACCCACCCACTAGTATTTGCCCACAAGTGGGCCCATATCCAACATTTCGATACTATGCTGAGCAATCTTTTATTGATATTTGTTTTGTAGGAGGTTTGTGCACTGAAATTTAACATACTTGTTACGACTTACGAGTTTGTGATGTATGACCGTGCTAAGCTATCAAGAATTGACTGGAGGTATATTGTAATTGATGAAGCTCAACGTATGAAAGATAGGGAATCGGTTCTGGCACGTGATCTTGATAGGTATAAGTGCCAAAGACGGTTGCTGCTCACTGGGACCCCTTTACAGGTTTGCTGCCTAACCTTTTTACCAATATTCATCTATGATAATTGTAGCTAAGGATAAAATAAGGTATTCCATAGTTACGGCTACCGCTTTATTATTATTATTATTTTGTGGAAAAAAAAACCTATTTCGGCTCCATGATGGACCGTTAATGGTAAGGTATTCAAAATCGGTTATGTAACGGCCGTTACGTAACGGTAACGGTCATAACCGTTACGCGTTACGGGGTCGAAAAACAGGCCGTAACGGACTCGTAACGGTCCTGTAACAGTTTTTCAAAAAACAAAAAAGGGCCGTAACGGCCGTTACAGCCCGTATCATAATGGTAACGGTGGTGGCCATTACGGCCACCGTTACCATTTTGGAACACCTTGGTTACAGGGCTGTTACTCGTCATTTTTTTTTCATAACGGCCGTTACAACCTCGTAATGTATAATGGTTACCACTGTTACGAAACATTTTGTAATACCTTGGATAAAATATATAGTCTAAGGGAGCATTTGAGGGTCGCTAAAATGTCAGATGGAATAGAGAAGCAGCTAATAAAGCAAACTCCTCAGCTAAGCTGGTTGGGACCAAGGACAGGCTGTTCATTCTTGAATCTTGATGGAAGATAACTGTTCCCTCTACTTGTTCGGGTGTTTGGGCTTTTCCTTGTTTTTGGCCGTTGTCCTCCCTCCTCCTTGTTCTGTGGGGCTTGCTGCTCAGCTCTGGATATAGTTGTATGGTGCGTGAAGCAAAGTGGGGACAGATTTGGGTGCAGGAATGGGGAAGTGTCTGTTTCACAATATTTTCGAGTATAAACAAGTGGGAAGTGAGAGTGGAGGTGCAAGTCTGAAGTGCGATTCAAAATGGGAATGACATTTAGAAGAATCGTGCAACTAAGTCTCTGGATTGTATTTGTAGTTTTATCCCCCGTTTCCTAATGAATTCTATGACTACATAGAAAAAGGCAGCTGGAATGGACGCTTTTGTGCCCCCAATGTTATCTTTTAGTTGGTTCCTTGTTAGAAGGATTGTGCAACTAAGGCTCTTGAATGTATTTTTGTTTGATCCCTCGTTTCCTAATAAATTATTTCATAATCCATGGAAAAAATCAGCTGGAATGATTATCTGTTAGTTTTGAGATAGGATCTAAAACACCCTGGATAAAATACTGAATCAATTAGATTTTTGTTGGTTTACTTGCAGTTATGATTTTTATTGATGGAAGGATCAGTATTCATCTGAAATAAACCATCATTCGATCCTCTACAGGGAAAAACCAGAATATGACTCGTAATCGTGTCTTCTCAAGCAAAATTATGCTTGGATGCTTGTTCAATCTGCTTCATTTTCATTGAAGTTTTGGATAGCTGTGGCCTTTGTTGGACCAGAAATGGGTTATTTCAAAGACGAACTGCAAAAAAGATGAAGCACAAATGTGGCTCTTGTCTTGATTATCTTCTCTACAATGCATGTTTCCCTTTTTCTGGTTGTTGTGCTTTGATTTGTGCTTCAAACTAATATTTGGTTCTATTGCTTGAGTGGACATGTAAAGGCAGTTCTGTTTTGCAGAATGATCTGAAAGAGCTATGGTCCCTCTTAAATTTGCTTCTCCCAGAAGTATTCGACAATAGCAGAGCATTTAATGATTGGTTCTCAAAGCCCTTCCAAAAGGATGGTCCTTCACATAATGCTGAGGATGACTGGCTTGAGACTGAGAAAAAGGTTATCATCATCCACCGTCTTCATCAGATTTTGGAGCCTTTTATGCTCCGACGGCGTGTTGAGGATGTGGAAGGGGCACTTCCTCCCAAGGTATTTACTGCCAAAATCCTTAAGTGGTCAAGATAGTGTTTGGGTGGACCATCCAATTGTGTTGATGGGATTTTCCAAGCACCCTTAGGGCCTCTTTGAATAGTGGGAAAAGAAAAGAGAAGAAAATGGATGACTTTTCCCATGATAGGGCATTTCACTATGTTTGGATTGCAAATGAAATATTTGATTTCAAAAAGCAATAATTACCCAAATACCACACACAAATTCTCACGCACAAGCTAATGAGGTGACTGGTGTGAGAGCTTTATGAGATTTTCGCTTGCTAGCCAAATAACTGGAATGGCAGAAAAAAGATTCATGTCACTGACCCCAATTAAGTTGGGAAAAGGTTTAGATGATGATGATGATCCAAACAAAGAACCCCAAAAATGGAATCCATGGGAATCCATGTTTCAATGGTGCCCATAGAAATCTCATGAAATCATCATTACAATTTTCTCTTTTCTCTCTTCCTACTATCCGACGGGCCCTTAATGTAACTTGGTGTTTGCGGTGGTGTGGACACAACCTGCATGAAGCAGGCTGTCTTTCCTTGCCCCTTCTGCCCTGAAATCGTATAGATACAAATGGAAAGTTGCTTCTCTTGACGGCAATTTTAAGTGGGCAAATCCAGCCAGCCTTTGTAACAACGAACACTCAAATGCATCCTAAGTTTTGTGAATGGTTGATAACTGTTTGCTTGATGTGGTGTACAGATCTCCATTGTTTTGAGGTGTAGAATGTCCGCCATTCAAGGCGCCATATATGACTGGATTAAATCTACTGGCACCATTAGGGTTGATCCTGAGGATGAGTCTCGCAGGGTCGAGAAGAACCCAGCTTACCAGGTCAAGACATACAAGACTCTTAATAATAGATGTATGGAGCTGCGTAAAGCTTGCAATCATCCTTTGCTTAATTACCCTTATTTCAGTGACCTGTCCAAAGACTTCATCGTGCGGTCTTGTGGGAAGCTTTGGATCCTAGATAGGATTCTCATAAAACTCCAAAGAACTGGACACCGCGTGCTTCTCTTTAGCACCATGACAAAGCTTCTTGATATATTAGAGGAGTACTTGCAATGGAGACGACTTGTCTATAGAAGAATTGATGGAACAACTAGCTTAGAAGACCGTGAATCTGCTATTGTGGACTTCAACAGCCCTGATACTGATTGCTTTATCTTCTTGCTCAGTATTCGTGCTGCCGGAAGAGGCCTGAATCTTCAGACTGCAGACACTGTTATCATCTATGATCCTGACCCGAATCCCAAAAATGAGGAACAAGCAGTAGCTAGGGCTCATCGTATTGGACAGACAAGAGAGGTAAAAGTGATCTATATGGAAGCAGTCGTTGACAAAATCTCGAGCTATCAGAAGGAAGACGAGATTAGGAGCGGAGGTACAGTAGATTTAGAGGATGACCTTGCAGGGAAAGATAGATATATGGGGTCCATTGAGAGCCTCATACGAAATAACATTCAACAATATAAGATAGATATGGCGGATGAGGTTATAAACGCAGGGCGCTTTGACCAGCGAACAACGCATGAAGAAAGGCGTCTGACCTTGGAGACATTGTTGCATGATGAGGAGAGGTATCAGGAAAATGTGCATGACGTGCCATCACTACTGGAGGTAAATCGCATGATTGCTCGGAGTGAAGAAGAAGTTGAGCTCTTTGATCAGATGGATGAAGACCTTGATTGGGAGGCGGAGATGGTGAAATATAATGAGGTCCCTAAGTGGCTTCGAGCTGGAAGCAGAGAAGTAAATACCGTTATTGCTCATTTATCTAAGAAGCCATCAAAGGCCACCTTTGTTGGTGATGGTGGCATGGAACCCATTGAAATGCCTTCACATTTGTCTCCCACTAAAACCGAGAGGAAAAGGGGGCGGCCGAGGGCCTCCTCACTCACCAAAAAGTATTCAATGTACTTGGAGTTGGATGATGAAGACGAGGATGATTTTGAAGCGAGTTCTGAAGAGAGGAACGGGTACTCTTTGCAGGAGGAAGACAGAGAAGTTGAAGAATACGAAGATGAAGAATTTAGTGGCGCAGTCAATGTTCACCCTAGTAACAAGGTTCATTTGGAGGATGATGGTCCGGTTGGTGATAACGACGGATATGGATTCCCCCAAGCATTTGAAGGCAACAGAAATGATCATGCATTTGAAGAAGCGGCTTCGTCAGGGTCTTCTTCTGAAAGTCGAAGATTGGCTCATGTTGCGACTCCTTCCATATCTTCCCAGAAGTTTGGATCTCTTTCTGCATTAGATGCTAGGCCTGGTTCTCTCTCGAGAAGGATGGTGCGTCTTATTTCTTCACATAGATGTTATATGATTTTACCACTGCTAAGGCTACTTGCAGGAAGGGCCCGCCATGTACGTGTTGTGGCCTGAAAATCAGGCCAGTTAATCTATAGTAGGCCTTACACATGTTGAATGTGGAATGCTGGTCAGTTGATTTTGTCCATTTTCCTTGTACATTTGGCTCACTTAATGGACTGCCCGCATATCACACGTGTGGTCTAGAATCCCATTTTCACGGGTAGCCTTCACTTGTCTCATGTTGTTTGTGCTTGTTCTTTCTAGTCATTTTTTCTTTTGGGAAATGTCTACCAGGCAGATGAACTCGAGGAAGGAGAAATTGCAGCTTCAGGCGATTCTCACGTGGACTTCCAACGGTCTGGAAGTTGGACTCATGACAAGGATGACGCTGAAGACGGACAGGTTTTGCAGCCAAAAATAAAGCGGAAGCGTAGTATCCGCATCCGCCCTAGATATAATCCTGAAAGACTTGAAGATAAATCCAACACTGAAAAGCTTTTTCTCCAGAGTGCAAATCCCTCTCGACTGCCCTTGCAAAACGACCATGATTACAAAGGGCAGTTTGGGATTGATCAGGAACTCGAGGCATTCGGCGAGCCTGTTGCTGGCAAGCATGACCAGAGCGGTTCAGTTTCTAAACATAGGCGCAATATACCTTCCAAAAAGGGTACGAGTTCTTTGAAATCGCATGCTATGCTGAAGCCCAGCAGGTTGAATTCTCTGCCGGGGCCTGCGGAGGATGCTACTGAACACTCTAGAGAAAGTTGGAATGGTAAACCTATGAAGACAAGTGTGCCAGTCTCCTTTGGCGCAAAGATGTCCGGCATTGTTCAAAGAAAGGTAATGCTCGATTGAAAGAAACAGCTTTTCTTTCCGATCCAACAGTGGTACAGGTGGGCCCAACCTTCTACCCCATTGTGGGATGGGCTACACAACAGTATCCTTTTTATCAGATGATCCAAGCCATCCGATTAAGGTTTGGAAATGGACAATTACAGTGAATGCTCCACACTTAATAGGGGTTCCAAGTGGACCTGATACTTGGATTGGGTGATGTTTTGAACATCTCCCCATCCATGACTAACCAAAAGGTAGGCCCCACATGTACAGTTTGTTCTGCAAACAAATAGCTCCATCAAGCATTATACAGTGTTATATTCTTATTTTGTACAACATGAAGAGCATCTTCTTGTCTTTTGCAGTGTAAGAATGTGACTAGCAAGTTCCAGAGAAGAATAAAGAAAGACGGGCATCAGATTGCGCCACTCATAGTGGGTTTTTGGAGGAGTGAGAAATCTTATATGGCTCTGAATAATCTCTCAGATCTGCAAAGGATCGATGAACGGGTGGATCGATTGGAGTATAATGGTGTGATGGATTATGTAGCAGACGTGCAGTTGATGTTGAAAACTGCGGCTCAGCATTGTGGCTACTCCCATGAGGTATGTTGAGCTTTTCCAAGATATCTTAATTTAAAAGGCATTTCAGAACTACTTTTTTACCCGTTTTTGTGAAGGGGTGCGCCCCAGTGCTACTGGGCAGATGTGGGGGCCATATCCATATGATGTATTCAGACCATCCAACCTGTCTATCAGGCACGTCATCTCAGAAAACCCGCAGGACCCAAACTCAGCCTGATCCAAAACTAAGGGTGGGATGCAGCGAAGGGAACGGTCATGGAGGGAACACCCACCCTTGAATTTTACAGGGGCTGAGCTGAGTCCCAATCAGTGTGAATTTTGGCCTGACACTCCTTGACTGAATGGCCTTGATTACACACACACACACACACACACAACACGGCCGGCCTTCCAAGCTAATCAACCATGGGTGTTCCCTCTCGATGTTGTCTCTGTCCTGTGGCCCATCTGAGTTTTGGATCGAGATGATTTTTAGGCCTTGGGGGTTTTCTGAGGTGACGCATCTTTTGGTTGGGTTAGATTCCATGGACACATCACTGGACCGTACATGTGCCCTCTACCGGTGCTTCTGGAGAGTGCCCCTTTTGTGAATTGAAAAATCTGCCTCTTGAAGCCATGGTTCAAAATTAACTAAACTAGAAGTTTCTGTTTTTTTAGGAAGACTGGAAATGAGAATTGATTTTCATGGATTTCAGTTTTTATTTTTATTTTTATTTTTTTAATTTCTCCATGGAATCCGCATGGGAAGCACTGTCACTTAAACGGTTTGGATAATCGAATAGAACCCAATTCCAATAGAGAGTTCTGATGTATCATATTGCAATACCTCCAGATGTATTCAACCAAATCTCTTTTTGGAGTATGACTCTCCCCGGGGGGCCAAAACCAATATGCAACCGAGTGATTCATCTGCAAGCATTCGGGGTGCAGATTCAGTTTGTTCTCCCTTGAAGCAGACTTGACCTAGTTTCTGTGAATTTTAAAAAGTCAGGCTTACCTGTTGAACGGTACAGATCTAGTGAACGTGGCATGTTCTGTGGATAGTCTTCCCATTTCTGTGTGTGTGTGTATATATATATAGATTTTTTATGTTCTTTGAATCCCAAGAGACTTAAAAAGAAGTGTATTAATTTCGGTGCAGGCAAGATTGGAAGCGAGAAAACTACATGATCTCTTCTTTGATATCATGCGGATTGCATTTCCTGACACGGATTTCCACGAAGCAAGAAATGCGCTCTCCTTCCCTGATCGGCCCATGGCCACTTCATCTCGGAAACAGATGGCAACTGGCCAAACCAAGCGGCACAAACTGGTCAATGCCGTGGAACAACGAGGCCCAGGCCCCATGAAGCCGTCACCGCGTGGGGGCATCCCAGCCAATGAAGAAGTCAGGGGCCGCGGCCGCCCGCCCAAGTTCCTAAAGGAATCCAGGCGGGCGAGCAGCAGCGGCCGTGAGCATGGCCCACCGCCGTTGTTGAGCCACCCCGGTGATCTGGTCATTTGCAAGAAGAAGAGGAAAGACAGGGACAAGTCCCTGACACCCAGGGCGGGCCCTGTGTCTCCCGTCAAATCACCCCACAGCAGTATCAGGAACCCATTCCAGAAGGGCGCAAAGGCGTCTCAGCAGGCGGGAAATGCACATGTGTGGAGCCAACAGGCAGCCCAGCAGGGTGGTGTTGGTTGTGAATCTGTAGGTATGAAAGAGGCCCAGTGGGCTAAGCCTGTAAAGAAATTGAGGACAGATACAGGTAAAAGGAGGCCAAGCCATTTATGAGGTTTTAGGTGTATATGTTTATGTATATGTTAAAGAGAATATAATATGATAAGATTGATTTCCAGGTGTATGTTTAGTGTGGCCTTTGGGCCTGTACAAGTAGACTAGAATTAATGGTTGTAGTGTTACTGTGGCCCCCACCATTTTCCATTTCTCTTGTATTATCTTCTCTCCACACATTTCAGCCTTGTATCACCGTTAGTGTCCTTGCAGATTGAAAATCCAATGACAATGGGCTGGATTTCCATGATGGATGACAGCATACTTCCTTAACTCTGGTTAATTGCCCTGAGAGACACATCTGAGTCTATTGGAAACTCTTTGAAAAGAGTTGACTTGGTTGAGTCTCAACTCACAGGACTGGACTGACTGACTAGGTTCAGCTGTCTTAAACCATTTAAAAATAAAATAAAATTTTAATATATATTTTTTTATTTATATACAACGACCAACAATTTTAACATACATAGTAGTTGGTAATTAATTAATTAATAAATATATGATGTCCACATCAATGCTTACACATCTCTAATGGGATGGTTAGGATCCTCCAATCTGACGGATTTGATCTGTGTGGGTTATCAAAGGTGGGCTCCAACAAAATATTGAAAGAAATATTATATATGTGATTTTTTTTTTTTTTTTTAACTTGTTAATTAATAAATGAGGAATTCCCCACACCAACGAGAGGTTTGGTGTGGGAAGTGGATTGCGTCCTAATCTGGCCAGGCAGGGATATGTGAAGCCCACCTCTATGTGTGGGTTTTGTCCACAACTGTCTATCCATTTATCCAGATCAGGCAGATCCAAGGCTTTAGTGGACCACACTGGGAATTGGATGCCCACCATTAAAAACTTGTTGTGTGCCCTTTTTGAACAGGTTGAATGGCAATTAAACGGTTGTCATTATCACCTGTGGTGTGATCGACATGAGTCATGGATCTGCCTCATTTTTTGGTTCATACCCTAAAATGATATGGAAAAATGGATGGACAGCGTGGATAAAATCCACACATCATGGTGGGCCCCACAGAGCTATGCCTGAATGATTTATGGTACAGGTGTCGATGATGAAATCCGCTGTCTCATACAGATCTTAAAAGTTTAAATAAAATAAAAAATATCCATAGAAAGGTATAATCTATATTACTCTATAGCTAATTAACTCGATTCATATAAATTCTATTTAAATAAATATCATCAAAGTCAGGATGGCCGAGTGGTCTAAGGCGCCAGACTCAAGTTCTGGTCCTCGAGAGAGGGCGTGGGTTCAAATCCCACTTCTGACAATATTTTTTGTTTTATTTTATTTTTACTTTTTAACAACATTTCCAAAAGTAATGTGGGCCATCCTTCTACGTTGTACAATTTGCCTTATGTTTATGTTATATATTCTAATTTTTAAATGTTTTATTCTGCTTTTTAATTTTTAATTTTTACCAATTTTTTTTTTTTATTTTAAAATTTCCAAAATGAATGTGTTTACTCATTTATGTTGTATATTCTATTTATTATTTCACATTATATATATATTATATATATATATATATATATATATATATATATTCCAAAAGTAATGTGGGCCATACGACTATGTTCAAATCCCACTTCTGACTTCTTTTTGTTTTATTATTATTATTATTTTTTTTTTTTTTACAATGTTTCCAAAAGTAATGTGGGCCATGCGTTTATGTTGTACAATTTGGCATATGTTTATGTTATACATTCTATTTTTTATACTTTTATTCTAATTTTTTTTCCCAAAATTAATGTGGGTATTCATTTATCTTGTACGTTCTATTATTTTTTTATTGTTTTAAATTTTTTTCCAAAAGTATTGTGGACCATAAGATTATGTTGCTTTTTATTTTTATTGTATTATTAGGGGGACATCTTGCAATGTAGGAGTGTTTTTTATTTATGCATGGACCTTAACTCAACTCACACTATAGTGAGATTTCACCACCTATGAGTATTCGAATGCCAGACCTTGCGTTGAAACTCTTGGAGTCTACGAAGTACCACCTATGTAAGAGTGTTTTTCCTGACCATAAGTGTCACGACCCTGAATCTAGTGTCGGTAATCCGTGATTACTATACACCAAATTTTGGTTGATAGCTTCCGTAGAACTCCGATTTTGGGGCTTCCAACTATCGCATACTAAGTCCCATAAACGGGGCTCCATAAGGAGGATTTCTAAAAGTAAAGATGACAAATACATATCATTTTTTAAAATTTCATCATATTCAACATGTGTTACTGTGTACAACTGATCACATCAAGGCAAAACCAAAATATAAGACATGTTATATTTATTATACCCGATGTACATATGCAGGGTATTACAATACACACACACACACACACACACTGATATGTACAAAACAAAAAGGACAACTGGATTCTGTAACATCTACTCCTGCAGCTCCTTACTCTCACCTGTAAAAAAAATGAAAAGGAAACCTTGAGCTACTAAGCCCAGTGAGTGCGTGTGTGCAGTGAAAATGCATGTTTCATGTAATGTTCTTATAATGCACAGGCCTACTGAGCCGATAACAATAAAATAAAGATACAACGCATTCTGCCACTTTTCATATTCCAAAGGTGGGACTTCTACCCACTTGTAACATACATACTCTTTCAACGTTTATACAATTTTTCACATTTCTCAATTGGATCACCAAGGTCTGAAACGGAGGTGAGACTCGCATATGATTACTACCCACTTGTACAGGCTTTCCACCTGGTAAAACGTACAAAGGGTAGGCTAAACTACTAACATATTTTGTTGTCTAGCTAACTACCTTGTGTTGAACCTCACTCACTTGTTGACCTCACTAGCTGCCTAACAGCGAGAAGTCATAGGTCGCTTGACAAAACGATAGGGACAATTTACGAGCTCTTCACACACAACCTATCTTTGTTTGCCCATAAGAGCGGTCAGGTCAAACCTCTCAACCAATCGACACGCGTCGGTGGGAGTCGCCGTTTACTCTAGTATTTTGGCATTCCAGCGCTCTATTCTTCCACCTGGTCTAGGCATTGGTTGCTCCCAATGGTACCAATCAGGGTTTAAGGACTTTCACCCAGGGACCCTCTAATCATGTCCTGTTGAATTACACATTTCCGGTGTGGTGTCCAACTCAAGTCATAACAAAGTATGTTTCATCGCATTTACAATCACCGTATGCATAAGTCCACACACAAGCACAATATATCATATATTTCAAGGCAAACATAGGACGACCTTCCTCATGTACTCTCCTCATGAATTCAAGTTCCTCATAGGAGTTTATGTAATGCATCTTGTATCTAGATGGTTCACATACTAATCATAGACACATCGTGTGTCGCAACACAACCTGCTATGATCACCATACTATGATATGAATCATTCACTCTCAATCATTCAATGATACAACTATGAACTATGCATATGATATGCACATGACTTAGCCAATCTAAATTCAACCCGAGATTCATTCTACTATAAGACTTCATGTCACAAGCATGTTTTTTCTCAAGAGTGAGCTACACCAAAAGGAAGAAGGATAACTCTTTCAAACATTTTGTCAAATAGGTAGTGAGCGGACTTTGTAAGGGACAAAGATATAAACCAATGGAAATACTTATGAATTTAAACAAAATTAAAGCATATGAATCCCTTGGGTCTGGGCCACATGGATGGTTTAATTGATGGTGGAGATGAGGCCATGATGGGTTGATCTTGCATAGCTTCACCTATGGCCATTTTCTCAAGTTCATCTTTATCATCCAATCTTCCATCAATAACCTAACCAACTAAATCAGAAAATTCAACAATAACCTAACCAACTAAATTAGAAAATCCAACAATAACCTAACCAACTAAATCAAAAAATCGAGCAATAACCTAACCAACTAAATCAAAAAATCCAGCAATAACCTAATCTACTAAATCGACCTACAGTCAACGCTATCCAGTGTACAAACCAAATTTCGGGGCCTCGGGTCTTACAATAAGTGATTTTTATTGTAATTTTCTCAATCTCTCTTATTTTTTATTATCTAACTCTGAGCTAACATTCTAATGATCCGATCATCAACTCTCCTAAGGTGAGAGCTAACATCTAACTTGTCCCAATCTATGAAAAGTCCGGACTAGTTGCCAAAGTTTATTGTATAGAGGGCCTGACTCAGATAATTTCCCACACGAGATATGACTCATGTTGACCTACATTATTTAAAAATTAAAAAAAAAAAAAAAAAAACCATGGTTGCATGAGCTATAAAATGCTATGTGCCTAGGCACTAGATCTTATCATTATAGATTGTTTTTATTTATTTTATTTTAAATTTTTAACAAGGCATCATATTTTCTTCAGTGAAGGTGCAATAATCATATGTCAATCTTCGGTTGTGAATAGAAACAGCCAGTTCACGAGAATTCTATGAATGATGTCAGGGCATAAATTAGCTACTAGCTCCAACGTAAGAAATGCAAAGAAGCTTGATTGTTATGTATGTTGTTATATAGGATATGTATTTACAGCCATACATGTACAACTGTATATACATATCCTATATTTTAACAAATGTCAACTTTCCAACTAGACTTTGGTAAGCAACGTTTTCCAAGGCTCCTCACTTGGATTTAAGCAGCATATTAATATCTATCAGAAAGATATAGATTTCATTTGATAGCAATAAGAGTTTAGTCCTACGTACTGTTAGTCAGTCTTATTTATTAATTTGAATTTTATAATTGTTATCAAGCACTTGAAATAAAGAAGCAAAAGGTTTTAATCAACCTATTAGGACACTAGCCGAAATTATATGGGTAAACTATTCAAATTAGATGGGTATTGGTCTCACTTTAGAACCATGGAGCGGGTCTAGATCTAGAAGTTTGATCCGACAACTAAATTAGTTGGGTATGGAATCTCCTAAAATCAACTAAAGCTGTCATGGCATGGACCCAAGTTTTAAACAGGTTCGATTTAGGACTTTCTAAAATGGACCAAGCCTCGATCTGGCCAGACCCAAGAGAGTCATTAGTTACACTGACCTTTTTTTTTTTTTTTTTTTTTTTTTTTATTTAATGTGCCCCACTCACGCACGCTCCGCATGAGTATTTGAACCCATGAATTTAGTTTTGAAATGCAATACATCTACTACTGAACCACACATTAAGACCCCAGTTACTATGGCCTTGTTTGTTTGCATCCATTTAACCAAAGGTTTAGATTATCCAAGTGGAAAGAACACTTATAATTCAATGAAGTCGACGCTAATTTTCCAAACACGAAGGCCCTCTTTCCATAGCAACCGAAATTTCCCTAAGCCATTGAACCTAGATACGGAGGCTCTTCTTCAACATCCCTGACATTGCGGTTCTCCTTTTGAGCCACTTCTATAAACATTAAATCTCTCCTTTGCAAACCATCACCATCAGCCTTTAGACTAACAAGCAGCCACACCACCAACCATTGACGGAAACGTTTTGAAGAACAAGCCAACCAGCGAATGTGTCGTCCATGTCCCAAAGAAAGGACTGTGCAGTCCACAAAATAGCAATCTGGAATCCAATGTCCGAATCTGAATGAATTCCAAGTTGTTTGGCTGACAAACTGAAACACATCATCCCACTTATTGAATTTCGAGCATGTAAAACAACACCTGATTAGTAGTTGGGCTGAGCCGCAATTGGGAATCATGTAAGAAAGAACATCTGATCAGTCCACCAAGAGCATTGGAGATCACTTTGTTTAGGACAGTTTCTGCCCTACAGAGCAATTGTTCATGGTGGAGATTTCCTCAGGATTCTCAATGGTCCATGGAAAATATCAAACCTACATGCATGTATGAGCGAATAGACGGGCTAACGGCAATTCCTCTGGGAAGATTTTGAGAGGTAATCAGTAGACACGTCCGGCAAGCATGCGGGGTCCACCCTGTTCATCAGGTGAACCCCACCTTGAACATGTGACAAAAAATAGGCTGGTCTACTCATTAGTTGGACCAACCATTTATGATAAAAGAAATGGATGGCTCAACATACACATGCAACAGCCCAACCAAGGAGAGTGCACCATCCTAATGGGCAAGTGCATGTTCTCGGCAGCCCCAACTGATGAATGGTCCAGATCTGGCCCGCAAATCACCCGATCACACATGTACATGCATGCAAGTGCTTGATGTTTCTCCTATGGAAGTCTCTAACCACAGAAGAACATTTATAAAATGAACACCCAGATTCATCTTTATTTACAAGAAATGGAGAAACTAAATACACAGAAGATCATGGATTTTTTTTTTCCCTTTATTTCGCCATGTCTTCTGCCGGGTCGGATCTTGAAATACCATCACGTACATTTACAAGCACTTAAATAAAAAGCATATAGACGCTACAGATCTGCATGGCCCGCCACTGCCTCGTCACTGGAATCATATTCATCTTCGCTCAGCTCTTCATCGCTGGATTTCTCCTCGGGGACGGCCCCCCGGTCTTCTGGCTTTGCATATTTCTCACAATACTCTGGAATATGAGCAAAAAAAAAAAGCGCGAGTGAAGATTGGTAGAACATGAACTGACGGCGTGTATGAACCATAGTTCACAATACAACTAGGAGCACTATAACTTACAGTGCTCTGAGAGCATTGGAGCAATTCTCATAAATAAACATCTACATGTTTTAAGAATATCCAGACCTTTCCAAAACAAAAAATAAAATTACGAAGAACCATATATTCTACACTAAAAAGATGGATCACCATATCTCCTTTTGTCCAATGATAAAATCAGATTCCAAAAAACCCAGTTCCTTTCTTAACGATTTCAAACAAGAAAAGATGATCAGACACTGAGAAAAAAACATTTGACAAGATCCTTGGGATGACTTGAGAGAAGATTCAAAGTATATTATGGTTAAAAGAACAAACCAAACAAGTAATATTTCATCTTGGAAACATCAAATGCAGTATATGAAATCAGGTAAGAAGAAATGTTGAGCAGGGATTATTACCTTTCACTCTCTGTTCATAAGTTTCGATCACGCATCATGAGAGCTGCGGCCTCTCCATTCAATGGGTCTGATGGATTGGGGTACAAAAGAAGCTGTGGAAGGAACACTTCGAAAACATTCACGAGATCTGGAAAAGATGACCATCAACATCCAGGAAAAAAAAAAAAACCACACTAACCCATAGAGAGCTAGGAAGCAGCTTCAGTTCAGAGAGTAAATAAAAATATGGAAATTGATAACCGTCATTGCATTCAAGTGAAAAGATCAATTAGTAGGCCAAGAACTACTTTACCAAACATCGGGCTCCAGGTCTGATTAATAACATCCAAACAAACTGAACCGGACCTGAAATTTTAAAGCCGGTGAGATTATTAGATATTGAAGAAATCACTTCATGGGTAAGGCTGCATTTGGATGCACCATTGAATTGAATTGCAACAGTTAGTTCGATAGAAAGAAAACAACCAAATGGCAGTTCTACTTTCCTTTCAAGTCCAATATGAAGGTGGTACTTCTTTTAAAGATGACTATGAATTTCTTGAGCGAACAAGAAATTACAAGCACAAAGAAGCCCCCGCTAATTACGAGTGACCCATGGTTAAAGGAATTGGCAACTTGGGCTGACTCGTTCAGCCCTGAGTCGAGTTGGGGCTGAATCGGCCTGACTCGGGGGTGACTTCGGGCTTGGAAACCCATGCAAGCATTTGAACAGTAGGGAGGGTGGAAGTCCCCAAAACTTCAGCTCACAATGAAATCAACCCACCCCTACCAAAAAATAAAATCGAGTTAAAACTTGGCACTCAGCATCCATTTCCAATACCTTCTATCCTAAATAAAAGGATCAATGAGCACTCGTCGTGGCTCCTCCAAATTGAGATTTCTTTGAAGAACCACATTCCATGCAGCTGAACCCCCGATGCTTTCATAACAATCCATTACCTTTGCATCTTGGTTCAAAGAAACAAAAAAACCAGGGAGGGGAATGACTCAGCCAAGGAAGCCTCGTTGAGCCAATCATCTCTTTAAAACACCACCTTGTCACCCGGACCATCTAAGAAATGGGTACCATTGTTGAACATTCTTCCACTTTGCTGCGAAGATTCTCGCCATCTCCTATTGAACTTTTTTTTTGCCAAGAATACAGATCACACTCCAGACTTCGATCTTGCTCGCCTTGGGGGCATCCCAAGGACCCCCCTCGTTGGCCTGAAATCTTTCATCGACCTGAAATCTTTCATCCATTGACGTCTCTTCGACTTTTTATTTCTTTATTTTTAAGATGATTAAATTTCATTAACCCAAAAAAAGAAAATGAGCATCCAAAGCAGGAGGTGACCCTCTTGTCAGGGTCCTGGGAATATAATGAAACAGCAGAAAAGCAAAGACATCAACAGACAAAAAACAACAGAGGCAGGAGAAAGACTCTTGCAGCCAACAGACCCTAGCGAGGATCTCCAAAGTCTCCACTTCGGTTCCTAGAAAGACCAAAGAATGAGCAACCATTGAACTCTGGTCTCACAAGGGCCCAGTTGATGATTGTCGCCAATGTTGTCCTTTTTGTAGCTGCCCTTGATGCAGTCTTGTCATAAAAAATCATGCTATTTGTTTCTTTCTAAAGCGTCCCCAGACAATCCCAAAAAAATAGAGAATCGAAATAATATTCTTGTGGCCTTTGAAGTGTCCCTGGACCCACTCAAATACAATTCACCATTAGAAACATTGAACACCCACTGCATCCCAAATCTAGCAAGAAAGAAAGCCTAAGTTTCCTTGGCCACTGCACAGTGAATGAACAAGTGATTAACTAATTCTTCTGACTTAAAAATGATGCACTTGTTTGGAAGCAAACATTTACACTCCCTCAAGTTGTCCACCGTTGGAATTTTGTTGACCAAACCTAGCCAAACGAAAGGTTTAAGTCTTGGAGGCCCCAAAGACTTCCACACAGATGCACGAGGAGAAGCAATTTACCTTTCTAGTAGTCCCAAATTCACTTGCAAAGAGGCTAAGAAGGAAAAGAGGGTCGACTATCTCTTCATTCTGCAAGCAATGGAGGCAAGCATTGGTGATTATCATCTTTCTCCTATGCAAATTATCCACTGTGAGTGCCTACTTGCTGCTTACCAACCATATCAAAAGGAGAAATGCTGGGCTTCTCGGTGGTCCAAACCACAGCATTCAAAGAGCTATGAACTCTTCCTCCTCCAAAAGGTTTCTGCGGCAGGGGGGGTTCTTACCCGAAAAGAAGATAACATTTTGTTTTGCAATGCAATTGGGAACCAAGTGGCCCATGTGAAAGGAATTCTTTGATGTTTTGAGGCAGTGATCTGGCTTATGGGTGAATCTCAGGGAAAAAAAAAGAAAAAAAAAAACGCTACAATGGGAGTGGAAATTTGTGAAGCTGTAGTGAAATCACTGGCATGTTCCATTAGGTGTAAATTAGTGAGAGTTCTCATATTTGGGCTTTGCCCTTGGTGGAAACTCGAACGGTTGCTTTTTGGAACCTCATTGTGGAGAGGATTAGGAAGATAGGAAGGGAAGTTTCTATCCTTGGATGGGAGAATCAATCTCATCAAGGCATCTCTCTCAACTCTTTTGGTATATTTCCTAACCATACTCAAAATTCCTATAGATGTGGCTTCAAAGATCGAACAAATCCAAAGAGACTTCTAGTGGAAGGATGTGAGGGGAGTCGTAAGTTCCATCTCATGAACTAGAAGCAAGTGCAAAAGCCCTTGACCAAGGGGAGCTTGGCGTCGGTAATACTAGGGAGAGGAATTGGTTGCTCCTGAGTAAGTGGTGGTGGAGATTTGTAGAAGAACCACAGTTGCATAAAGCATGAAGCAAAGCAGCAACAAAATTCAGGTGCAGGAGTGGGGAAGCATCTCTTTCAAAATGTAAACAAGTATAAATAGGCGGGAAGTGGAGGTGGGAGTGAGCATCCGAAGCAGGGATGCAGGAGCCGCACCTAGTTAGAAGGATCCTGCAACTAAGGGAAGAACCAAACGCAATATGGAGGAATGCCGTCGGGGGGAAATACGGGGAGTCCGATAATGGCTGGTGTCTGCACATAAATACCGGAGGTCGAGGGTCAGTGATTTGGAGAGATACGAGCAAATTGGGTCAACAGGCTAGTAACAGTGCTAGAGACATTGCAAGTCGTGCAGGCATGGAATTGAGTAATGGATTTTGGTACCTTGTGGGGAAAAGGCAATAAAAGCCACTTTTGGAAGGGTGCATGGCTTGACAATTCCCCATTGGTTTCCTCATTTCAGCCCTTATCTACCCATGCTGTAAGGAGGAAAAAGTTTGGAACTGTCAGGAGTTTGAAGTGCAGTGGCTTGGAACCTTAGACTTTGGAAGAATTTGGATGATCAGTAATCACATATGCTTGTGGCATTACTTGCAAAGTTCGATTGCTCAAGTTGATCCTTTGATGCCTCTTCAATTTTTGGCTTCAACATGATGAAAGGAGCATTCAGGGCTTTGCTCAAGATAGCTTAGTGGAGGAATTCGTTTGTAATATGCAAATTACGTCTACTCCAATAGCAACTCTGTCATTTCAACTCTATTGAAGTAGTTAATGTGGTTCAACTCAACAACGCACCCAAATGCAGCAAAGACTAATCATCATCTAAGCCTTATCCCAACTAATTGGGGTTGGCTAGACAAATTTTGTTACGCCATTCCACTCTATCAAGAGCCATGACACAGCCTAGACTAATGTGTTTCACAAACCACTTGAGCAAACTAACATTCTAGGAAGTTAATATCTTAGGGTGATTAAAAAAAAGAACTCACATTTCATCGACATTGGGATGATAGATCTTATTCACAAAGCCTATCGATGGAGACTTATAAGGATAAGCATCTGGTAACTCCACTCTTATTCTCCACACACCTCCCTGATAGAGGCCTGTCATAAGCCACGAAAAAAAAAAAAAAAAAAAAAACTCCTTTTGTTCAGATATTAAAAATATCCACCTGTAATCTACAACTAAACTGCACAGAACCATTGAAGAAAATGAGTAATTTGTCAGCTAACTATAGTAAATTGCATCCAGATAATAAGAATGAAAGAGAGCTTCCTGATTTACATTATAAACTCGCAAAGAAATGGGAAAAAAAATAAATCAAGCTTTGAGTATTTACTTGATGGCCAAGATGATTGAATCCAGGAACCATACAAAGGAAAATCAAAGACCCACTTTTTTTCTGAATGTTCAAAGACCCACATTATATCTTCAAAATCATCATCATCATCTGAGCCTCATCCCAACTGTCAGCTTATGATAAAAGTCATGGCCGAAGTTCAACGCCGAAAAGAAAAACTAAAATTTCATGCAATGAAAACATGAAAATGAAGAAAAAAAGATAGGTGGGTGTTGATGATTATTATCTTTTCAATAGACTAGGGATAGATACGCATAAAGTATGAAAATTATAAAAAGGATAAGTCCAAGCAGCTTATGGTCGAGAGGAGAGGATTGAACAAAACTACTAACGCTACGAAAATCAAGAGCCATATAAACCAACAAGAACAACTACAATTTCAAGCAGAACTATATATATATATATATATATAGAGAGAGAGAGAGAGAGAGGGGGGGGGGGGGGGGGGGGGGGGGGGGGGGGGGGGGGGGGGTGCAAACAGAAAAGAAAGAAAGAAAAAATTACTACCAAGCCACTTCAGGCGTCCAGTCCTTAATGCAGTGATTGACTTTACTAATAACCCCCCTGAAAAGAACAACTCCTGCTACAGAAGCAACAGTCATTCCTCTCACCCCCAAAGAGACTAAATAACCGCAAGCAAGGCAATTCTCCATCTAGAAGATTTCTTGCTCCCTGGCCCTCCCATATGCCAGGATCGATACAGATTAGCGATAGAATTAGGCATCACCCACGAAATGCCATAATTCAGCAAGACACTACTCCAGACTCACTAGCTAGGAGGCAATGAGCAAATAAGTGATCCACAGATTCCACGTCCTTGAAACATAGAATGCAGATATTAGGGAGCACCATGGCCCTTTTGCAAAGATTGAGAATCGTCATGATCTTATTCCTTCCAGCCAACCTAGTGAAGGCTGCAACTTTAGGAGCACCACCATAAAACCACAGTGCCAGTGTGACTGCAGGAAGTCCGGCTCATAGAATGGGAAATTAAGGAGTAGAGGAATCTTGCTGAAAAAGCTCCAAACTTATAAAACACCATACCAGAGAACCTTAGTGCCCGGATTATGCTGAAGGCCTTGCAACCGGGCGAGGAGATGGACCAAATTGTTGGCCTCAACATCCAAGAGGTTTCTCCGGTAGGGAGGAATCCACACACCATTTTTCTAGAGACAGAAAAACAACAGGCAACAGAGACATTGGAGACAAAACAAAGCCCAGCCACCCTGGGGAATTCCGTTATAAGAGATGACTCCCCACACCAAATATCATCCTAAAACCTGACCCAGACACTATCCCCAACAGAGAAACCCAACCCATCAAAAACCTTGGGTGCAATCTTCACAATAACCTTCCAAGTATGAGAAGCATGATAAAGAGATGATTCCATAATCCACTAACCCATATGAGAGGATCCATATTTGCCCACAACTATAAACCTATAGAAGCTATCTTCCTTTACCCCAAACCTCCAAACCCGCTTACCCAATAAGGCTGTATTTACCTCATTGAGCCTTTTAATCCCAGCATCCCCTTCACAATAAGGCCTACAAACATCCTTCCAATTCAGAAGATGGAATTTGCCCGAGGTCGCACCTCCTTGCCACAGAAAATCCCGCCTATGCTTGTCGATCCCAGCGATGACTGACATAGGACAATGGAAAACATACATGAAATAAAGAGAAAGGTTGGATAAGGACGCCTTAATGAGGGCGATTTTGCCCAAAAAGATAGGAGCTTACTTTTCTAGGGAGAAAGCTTCATTTCCATCCTCTCCATCACCTTATCCCATATGTGCTTTGCAGGCTTCCCCACACAGAGAGGGAAGCTGAGATAGGAGGAAGGAAGAGACCTGGACTAACACAGAAAGATCCCTGCCAACCGAGAAACCTCAAACGAGGAGATATGAATCCCAAGCATCTCACTTTTAACCAAATTGACTCTATGGCCCGAAACCACCTCGAAACATCTAACCATTTTCCTATGGTTATCCATGGTTTAAAAGGAGAAAAAAAAAAAAAAAAAAAAAAAAAAAAAAAGAAGAGATCTGGGCGTCAACAGAGATCTTTTGCCAGATGCTATGAAAAAATTGCGAAAGGTTTTTATTTCGATGGTGAAATGTTTCCATGCTTTGCTATCTAGAGGCCAACGAGGTTCTATTAGAAGTGATAAGGTGCATTCTCTTTTCCTTTCTAAGGTAGTGGCTTTTGTGTGGTTTTGTTTGGAATAGGGTATTGACAATTGATAATTTGAGAAAGAGGGACCTTATGATTATTAATGCTTGTCCCTTATGTTTGCAAGACAAGGAGTCGGTTGGGCACCTTTTCATGCATTACAACTTCCCTAGGGAGGTGTGGGCCTTTATTCTTCAGTTTTTCAGTATCTCTTGGGTAGTCCCGAAGCCTATTGAGGATCTCTTCAGGCATTGGCACGGTGGTGGTCAGAGTAGCATGGGTAAAAAGGAATGGAGACTATTTCTCTTAGCAGGGTTGTGGATTTATGGAAGGAAAGAAATTTCAGATGCTTCCGCGACATCCGTGGTAATCTGAAGGGGTGTTTTGTTCAGCTAGGTCTCTTGTTTTTTGGTGGATGGAGACCTCTCTAAAGTTAGAGGCCTGCGGATGGGAGTGGGGTCTTTGGGGCTTTTGTTGTTGGGGGGGGGGGGGGGGGGGGGTGGGTTCATACCGCTTTTAGCTTTCTTCTTCTCTTTTTGTATTCTTTTGGCTTTGCCGCTCTTTTTAACAAATTGTCATCCTTCAAAAAAGATAATCGAAAGTTTTGAAACACAGAACAATACCAGAAAATCAAAAGATCTACGAAAAACTTACCAACCAAAAACTACGCCATTCATGCAAATTATGAGAAAATGTGTAAATAAAGAAAACAGAGAGGTGGTTACTTACTGACATTTACTATTGTCTCATCAGATTCAGAGAATTTTGTAAGCCCACGCACACTCTAAACATGGTCAGGCATGCCAACCTTGTGTCTATGGGACACCCTAGCAGTGCATCAGGTGGGCCCAATTGTGAAGACAACCTGGCTCGAAATTAGGCTGTGCCATTCATCATGCAGGTCAAATGTGTATGCTGAATCTGGACCGTTACGACATAATTTAAACCATCCACTATTTTTGTACATGTGAACTATTTAAACGATCCAATACTTTTGTACGTATGCAACTTGTCTGAATTTTAAGGCTGGGTCATCTACATTGTGCGGACCACCTGATGCAAGACTATGATGTTCAATAATGGCTGCATGTAGATGCAACCATGGCCTCGAAAATTTTCCAGACTTAAATTTGACAGTAGACGCACATTAATAAATACAATAAAGTGAGCTCTGAGCAGCTAGTGATGGTCAAGATTATTAATCAAAGAACTATGAAAAATCAAATACTTATGAAACTCATAGAGAACCACTATTTTCATAGAAAATCCGTAAGAAAATGGAGATTTTTCATCAAAATCGATTTTTCATTATAATGAGATTTATTGAAAATTGAAATGAATACAACAATTCATTACAATACTTATCTCATAAACAAAAAGAATCCCTAAGCACTCCACTAAACAATTGGCTAAGGAATTACCTCTCCAGGGACTCAGAAGTAACAGATAGGAAAAACACAAGCCCTAGTTTCAGTAACGAGAAAATTACACCTTCAATTTGGCACAATGCTAGCATCGGAAGCATGTTCCGTCAATCCCACATCTCTGAATGGCTGTACCAGAGCTTTTATCACTTGAAATCAGCTCGGTTAGAGTCTCCCATTCTGATGGGACAGGAAAACACAACCATGATACGGGTCGTTTGGATGCCTATAATAGGGGATCCAAAAGGAAGTCCATGTCCACAGATCTTTAAAAACCTAGATAAGGGGTTTAAAGATATCTAGTACTATTCTATGGATGAATGTAATGGGGGTCCGTGGAAGTTGAGATTTTGTGTTTGGATGACACCTCATGGAAGTCCTTTTTCTTGCAGAGCATGCTGCAGGAAAATATACTGCAGGCGTATCTGCCAATCCATAAGATCCAGCCCACGTACCATGCGAGTTCTAAAATTTGAATATGCTCTCCCAAAATTCGAGCCATGTATCATTAGGTTACACCTGTTAGATAGCAGTGTGGTAAAGAATCAAAGATGAGGAGTTAAGAGCATTTTTGGTGGAAACATTTGTTTGAACTCTAGCCTACCCCATGGACACCAAAATATTCAATAGCTGTGAAAACCCTGACCAAATGGAAATCTGTTCTAAGTGACTGCATCCAAACCATGAAAACGTTTAGTGGCACCCAAGCAAACCTTACTACGACCACACCAAATTTACCTAGGACTAGATTCCCTAGATTGCAACCACCAACATTTAATTTCCACCAATCCAGAGCAGTGAAGGTTCATCATAATCAATACCAAATCTAGGGTTCAAAATCATCTACTAGTGGCTAATTCAAGATATCAAACACCCACAAAATTAAAAAAAAAAAAAATCAAGAAAATACATCCAAGACAACTACAAATCCATAAGAAAACAAAAGAATGTATTACTAATCGTCTGTTCATCAGAATCAATACCAAATTTACCGCTTCAGCAACATTACTGGTGGTTAAGGCAAAACATCAATCCAAGGTTCAAAATATCAGAATGTATAAAGACATAGATGTGGGTGTTATCTATAAACCAGAAAAAATGGCAAATCTAACTTCAGAAGCATCTGCTTATAGAAAATAAAAACCATCAAACCAAGAAAACCAAAATTCCAAAAATAAAAAAATAAAAAATAGGGGGTAAAAAGGCATATGGGTATTGAAGATTATTGACTATTTATCAGAATCATACCAAATCCACAGCTTCAAAATCAAACAATGATGGCTAATTCAATTACATTTTCACCCCATGTTTTTTTTAATGCACACACCACATTTTCCTACTTTTGGCACACAATTCTGATACTAAAAGCAGATAGCTAGCTCAAAGGAAATCAACACACACACACCCCTTTTTACTACTTTTGGTACAACCGTATTCCTAAAAGTAGAGAAAATGGGGTGCGTACATAAAAAGTAGAGGGTGTAAAAATCATTTCTCTATTTCAAGAAATCAAACACCAAAAAAATTAAAAAATTAAAAAATCCAAGACGGGAAAATTACAATTCCAACACCACCAAAATAATAAATAATAAAAAAATAAAATCCAAGAAGGAAAACTACAATTCCAACAAAATACCAAAATAGGGGGAAAAGGGCATATGAGTATTGAAGATTATTAATAGTTGATAAGAATCATACAAAATCTACAACTTCGAAATCATCTACTAATGGCAGAATTCAAAGGGAAATTGACATTAGCACCCATGTTTTTTATGCACACACACCCCTTTTTCATACTTTTGGCACACAATTCTGACACCAAAAGCAGATGGCTAGTTCAAAGGTAAGTGCCAGTTGCGCCCTTTTACTAGTTTTGGGAAAACTTTATTCCTAAAAGTAGAGAAAATGGGTGTGTGCAAAAAAATAGAGGGTGTAAATATCATTTCTCAATTTCAAGAAATCAATGTCCAAACTAAAAAAAAATCCAAGAAAAAGGTAAATTCCACAAAAAATTAGTCCTAAAAGTAGAGAAAATGGAGTGTGTACATAAAAAAAAATAATAATAAATAAAATAATAATAAATAAAAAAATAGAGGATGTCAATATCAATACTCTATTTCAAGAAATCAAACACCCAAATTAAAAAAATCCAAAAAAGGTAAAATTCCACAAAATAAATAAAAAATACAAAAAAATAAAGGAAAAATAAGACATGGGTATTGATGATTTACTCTCTTTGGGGCCATTGAAATCCACATAGAACTCTTGCATTCCATCATTAATCATCTCGACCTTGTAATCACTCATCATCCTTTTCAAAAATAAATAATACAAAAATGAGAAGAAAAAAAAAATCATAAAACGGTGAAAAAAAAAAATGAGGGGGTGTTTTGGGAATGATCTTTACAGTTTCATCAAATCCATTTCTCGGCGTTTGCTTGGAGAAGACATGATTTTTGGGCTTTTTTTTTTTTTTCTTTTAAAATATTTTTTCTTTTCTTGGGTTTTTGGAGATTAAAGGAAAAAGGAGTGAAGTGAGAACAGATGGGTTTTTGAGAGGTTGAAGAGAAGGAGATGAGAGAAATGTTCATATACAACGTTGGATAGAAACTTTACCATACAACGTCTTCTTTCCTACTAACATTTCATTTTTTTCTAAAATCTGATCCGTTAAAATATTGTTACACGACAAAATAACACTTGAAATAAAAAATTAGAATGGTTCATTAATTTGGAAAGCTACACCATGGAAATCAGTGATGATAAACCGATGGTATGATTTAAAGTACTATTTTGGCCCACTTAATAAATGGATTGTCCTGATTTTTCTACTAGGATATATCTATGATGTATTTTGATATTTTAACGGATTAGATTTTATAAAAATGGAAAAATAGCATAAAATCAAAATGATGTATGTTAAGGTTTCCTGAAAACGTTGTACGTGAACATTTATCAAAGATTACGTGCGTGTTTTTTTAAGGTGAAATCGTATGATTCTCGACCGAGGATATGCCTAAAATAATCCAGTTTTCAAGGGAGCCCGAGCAACAAAAAGCTATGTGTGGTCCACATTGATTTTTATGAAAAATCTAGTCCGTTCATCAGTTTTTACAGATAATTTTAGTATAGGATACCGAAAATCAAGCAGATCCATGTCTCAAGTAGTCTACACCAGAAGAAACAGTTGGGATGTGGGGCATCTACTGTTGAAACCTTCTTGGGGCCCACAGAAGTTTTTTTTAATGGCTGATATTCGTGTTTTACCTTCATCCTGGTCTGACTCAACCTATGAACTGGTTTGATCGAATATAAACAGTACGTGGGCTCCAGGAAGGTTTCAATGGTAGGAATTCCATCTCTATTGATTACTATGGTGTGCCCCACTTGAGTTGATGATCTAGCTAATTTTTCTTAAAAAATCTAATCAAGGTAGTTCCCGAGAGATCAACGGTTTGGATCACAAAATTGTGGATCCAGATTCGCAAACTGAAAGCCAGAGTATACTCTATGGCATCCAATAATTGCTCATCTGAAGAAAGAGAGGAGATCAAAGGGACTATTTCTTGTGGCTTTCCATCGCATGTGAGGTCCACTCTCTGTGATGCGAACCGTTCATCTGAAGGACCGCTATAGATGGACGGTTTGGAGAAAAAGGTAAGACGTACGGTCTGATCCGGTGGAGAAGAACGTATTCGCGAGGGATAGATAGTGGGCCTGCGGCGTGCAAAATCCAGACCATTAAAATAGATGGAATTGAAGATCCCAGTGACCATGTTTGGGATTTCTTCCGGTTGGATGTGGAGCGTTGTTTTTATTCTCCTCTTAACGGCCTGTAGGCAATTGATCAAGAGGTTGAGATTGTCCTATGGATGAGAGTTTTAGTGCATGGTCTATCCACAGTAGGAAGCAACAGACCAACGGTCCGGATTACCCAACCGTGGACCCCACATGTCAATTTGGAAAGACCGTGCAAAGATTAGGATCGTGCACGTGTGATTACGTAAGAGGTGCCCTCTGTGGTGGAACAGAGCTGCTGTGGGGCCCACATTAACTTTTCATCATATCCACTCCGTCCATTAGCCGTGGCCCTTCAATACTATGGCATCAGTCAAAAATCAACCCGGATCGAAGCTCAACTGGGCCACACCACAAGGAAATGTTGGAAGAGGACACTTAGCCAATAAAACATTCCACAGTGTTTGTGGGGTCCCTGCAAATTGCCTTTGTTTTCAGTACTTCTACTGTGGGCCCCCTGACCGACGGTCATGATCTGACACGCTCCCTGTCATAAGTGTCAACGTCGTTACTGGGCAGTGTTCCGTGGGCCCCACCATGATGTATTTGTTTCATCCTCGCCTTCCATCCATTTTCTAAAAAACTCTCATTTTAGCACATGACCCCGAAAATAGGCAGTTCCAATCTCATGTGGGCCATACCGCAGGAAACAATGGTGAATGAATGTCCACCGTTAAAAGCTTCTTGGGGCCCACAAAAGTTTTGGATCAAACTGATATTTGCGTTCTCCGTTCATCCAGGTTCGTGTGATCCAGCCAGTAGGTTATATGGCGAATAAACATTAAAATAGGCTTAGGAAGTTTTTAATGGTTCGTGTTCAATCATCACTGTTTTCCTTTGTTGTGGTCCACTGGAGATTTTTGATATGCCTCATTTTTTGTCACAAACCTAAAATCATCTGTAAAAATGAATGGACGGCGTGGATGAAATTTATACATAACGGTGTGGCCACAGAGCACCGATCAGTAGCGACGTTGGTACTCGCAGGGCTGTATGCAATCTGCGTCTCTGTTCGAGACTGAAGAAAAAGAGAGCCACGTGTCAATACCACGTATTATAGAATCTGCGTCCCTATTTTCGACACTGATGAAAAAAGAGAGCCACGTGTCAATATCATGTATCACAGATCAGCAGACTAGAACTCTCCTTGGGAACTTCACTTGATTCTTCATGCAAGTTGGCGCCACGTGTGAAATGCTCTGGGCAATACAAATTCTGCATCCACAGCCCTTGTGGGGCCCCATCTGTCCATCCTTATCCGAAGTCACGTTGAGATTTTACCAGCTGATTGGAACTGATCTTATACCATTATCCATCCTATTTTTGTAAAGTTGCAAATAGGCCTCTATTAACGACAGTTTTACCATCATGGCCCACTTATAATGATTAGACGATATCCAACCCGTTCAGAAGGTTGGCCATTCGCGGCTTCCATCTAAATAGGTAATTGCTGAGATAATAACTTATCAAGGCGATGATCAATAATTAATATAAGAAGTAGACTTATTGTGATCTCATGGATGATAGATCTTATAAATCATTGGATTCTTCAGAATTGTGTACGACGTGTCAGTACAATCATGTGGGTGAATATATGTCAGAAGTACAACTTAATTTAACTAACTAATGTATAAATTAATCATTCACCATGACATATAAGTGTATGAGCGTTAATACAATATGACCATATATTAGGTTGTACATAATTCTACTTAACGATAGTTGTTCATTTTATTGTTTACATGGAATCATTGATAGTATAGATGACTATAATACTACTTAACGATAGTTGTTCATTTTATTATTTACATGGATTCATTGATAGTACAGATGAATATCATATATACTATTTCAACATTAAAAATTATCATTTACTATGCTATATACTTCATATTTATTTACTACATGAGCTTAATGAGTTGGTAACCGTGCTGATTTAACAAATGTAGGGGTTGAGCATATTTATATAATATTGAATGGCTACATGTGCAATAATGAATTTATTGAATTTAGCTCGTACTTGGAATTCGAGTGTTGAGTAGGTCCACTCGTGACGTCGGCTTAAGTATTCTTGACGAGGGTTGTGTATGTAAACATTCCCATGCACCTAGTTTCATTTTGCACAAGTGAGTAATCCATTTCATTAATCTGGACCGTACATTTTGGCCCAATGCACTCATCAATGCTTCCTTGAAAAAAATCATACGGATTGGACTATCCAAACTATATTGTTGGTGACCAAAATAATGGATGGACAGGATTGTTGGCAGAAGATAATTCCAGCAACGGAAAGGTTTGCGTACACGGCACACCATGTGGATGGTCGAGAAAAGTAGGACATATTGAAGTAAAATTACGGCGAGTCGGTTTTTCGGGCCGTACCATGATGTATGGGTTGTATTCACACCATCTATCCATTTGGAGAGATCATTTTATGGCATGAGCCAAAGAATGAGGTAGATCCAAAGTTCAAGTGGACCCCACATGGAAAACAGTGGACACAGTGATGCCCACCCACCGTTGAAACCTTCCTAAGGCCCACCATGATGTTTATTTGAGATAGAAATCTGTTTATGAGTTAAAACAGACATGGAATAATGGATAAAACAAATATCAGCTTGATCAAAAACTTCTGTGGCAGAAAGAAGGTTTTAATAGTAGGCGTTCAATCCTCACTGTTTTCTGTGGTGGGTCCACTTGAGCTTTTAATCTGCCTCATTCTTTGACTCATGCCTTAAAATAATCTCTCCAAGAGGATGAACGGTGTGGATAAAACACATGCATCATGGTGGGGCTCACAGAAAGCGATGACATCACTTCAGCAGCATTACTGTCGAGTTCAGTAGCTAATCCGCGTCCTGGCTGAGTTGTTCCAAGGAAGATTTTTTATTATTATTATTTATTTTTTTTTTTTGGAGAATGCTCATAAAAAAATGAGAATCAACAAACCAATGGTCAAGATTACCTAATCATAGGCTTTATTTATAGAAGTGCAAAGTAGGGATTGAATTGGCCCAACTACACTAAGTCCATGGTCAAAGACTCAGTGACTTGACCTGACTCGTTCGACCCACAGTCGAGTCATGACTTGCTGGAACTGGATCAGGTACGACCGAGTCTGAGTTGACTCGGATGAGTCGCATCAGACTCACTGGGTCATAAAACCATGGCCGAGTCGTCCTGACTCCCATCACACCCAGGCCCACTATTCAACGAATGCAAATTCCATGGGTCCCAGCTCGGGTAGCAATGAACTAGGCTGGGGCCTACTAGACAATTCTTGAAATTGTCTGGGCCCAAGCCCTTAAAACAAGGCCTAGTTCGAACCGACGGGTTTATATATAGGCCCGAGCAGGACCTATATAGGGCCAAGAATCATGGCCAGGTTTGAAAATGGGCGACCGTAAGCAAGGTTGTATAGCCCCATGGGGGGGTACCTCGGGCATGCTGTTAATGGACAAAACGCCTAGAAGCATGATGTATAGCCCCATGGTGGGCCATTTCGAAAATACCATTTAAGGGCAAAGCACCTGTGCATAATAATTAAGGGCTTGTTTCAAACTTGTGGGATTAGGAGGTATGGAATTGCATTTGGTCTATTGTAAATTCCAGCCTGCATTTGGAAATGACAAGAGCCATTGGATTAACCAATCCAGGTATCATATCATCTAGTCCCAACAGTAAATATGGCAGAATTTCTAGCCCCACATTGGTGCATGTGTTCTACCCACACCATCCATCCATATACGCCCTTTACATGTGCTAATCAAGTTGCATATGTATACATGTGACCGACATCAGTTGTGAATCTAATCTGTTAATTACAATTCTGTAGTCCACCAAATGAAAGTTTCACTTTACACTATCCTTTTCAAAAAAAGAAGTTAATCCCAAATGCAGAATTGGCCAATCAAAATACCATAGTATTTCCAGACATAATCACTGCAATACTGGTGTTAATTCCACCTAATGCAATTCCATACCATAATTCCAAACATGCCCTCAAGAGTTCATTTGAATACACTTTTGCAAACGGGGTTTCAGCAAAATGAATTCGAAGACACTTGTGCAAAAAGAGGTTTCCACAAAACCAGTTATTGTGTTTTTCAGTATGTTTGACAAAGATAATCCAATGAGTCAGCTCTTTAGCACCTATTTAGCCAGATCAAAGATGAAACAGATTTGCAAAGTGCATCCAAACACATGCAAACTGAGATTTGGCTCAAAACAAGGTGTTGGTATGAATGCCCCTTTAGATGGTGCAACCAACAGGGCCTAAACCTTGCTCAGCAAACCTACAAAATCAAACTTTTATCCCCATGGCCCAACCAAACTAGTACAAGATCTCAGCCAAGCACCACCACAGCCACAGGAGATCAACGGTATCTAACAACACGAACCGAGATCTCCATTGCGAATCACCCAAACAGCTGCTTACACCAGCAAGCAGCAAACTCCATGAAAACATCCAACCATGGCGACCATCACCGTCTCCCCAAAAATATCTCACCTCTGGGACATCAATGATCCAACCATTGCTGTAACTCAAATCACTGAATGATCATCTGCACTGTAAATTTTCAGCTTTGTAATTCATATAAGAAGAATCTGCAGTTTCGAAACTCAGATGACCCCGCAATATCGATGCAGCCAAACATACAAGTAATCTAGGCTGTCCATTTAGGCGGCCCCACTATTAATGCTTCCTGGCCCTGGAAAATTAGGCCAGTTCACATGCTTGCCAAAATGGAATGGTTTAAATGGTTAATCAATGTCCACATTAAATGCACGTGCGGTCCACCTGAGCAGACAACTTATTTCTGGGGCCACGAAACAATGTTGGAGATCCCACCTGATGAAAAGCCCAGATCCCACACACATTCGGCACACCGGTATGTGGGCGGCCACCTGGCTCCAGGGATGCATTCATTCATATAGAGCCCACCAAATTTACACCTTCCAGCATTTCTCAAATCCTAATCTACATGGGTGGATCCGTTCGGACCCGCACATTGCTTATTCTGACCCCACAAGATGGAGTTGGTTCCACCAGCCTTGATCGCGTAGCGACCGAAACCGTTACGCAAAAACCCAAACCCTGAGTCTTCGTCGTCACTGTCAGTATGGTTTGGAGTCACCCGGTTCTGGTAACTTCGGCGCCGGAGAAGATAGACGTTGAAGTAATAGCTAATCAAGCTCTGCCTGCTTTTAGTGTAAAAGCTCCTGTATGTTGGGTCCCACAAGCTCTTGGTCAGAGCCGGATTATTACGGCTGGCAATTGCCCCAAAAATCCCTTCTTCCTCCCCCGTCCATGACAAGGAAACTTCCTCGCCCATCCGATCAAATCTCCACTCATAGAAAGTGGGGCCCAATTCATCTTTCAACCGTGACCTCTTCTCCGCCACGTGAAATCTGACACAGTCGATGGAATGTGGAAATTGGCAGCTGCATGCGTCTGGTCTCCCTTTCCCAATAGGATCACTTCTGACTGTCAATCTTGGTTCTCCCAATTTCGGTGGCCAATGCTGTGTCCCCAGCCATTTGGGGTCATCTGGATCGTTGGAAGCTGCACCGGTCCAATCAGGTACTTCGGCTTGGAAGTATGGCCCCACCGGGACCCGTTTCTGAATATGATCTTTGCAGAACAGGTCCACTACCTTCTGTGCAGTTAGAGAACCAATAGTCCGGAGTACCCGTTTGTTTGGGTCATTATCTGATGCTGAAGCATGGGGAATCAGGGACTTAGAAATGTCGCAGCCTGGGGCCGTCAATGTCTCCAAATATGAAATAGAGTGGGATTTCCTGGACCGGGAGTTGAGGTGATCTACACAGCTGGAATCTTCGTACATGGATGGACCCACCCTCTGCTTTTTCTGCAAGAAAGAAAAAGTGATTTCTTTTCAACGCAATCATCAACGAGCAATGAATGGATAGGACAAGTTGGAATCATTTTGCAACAGAGGGTTACATTTCTTATTGACATTCATGAGTTCCGCCAAGCCCACAAGCACTACTGTACGCGCCAGCACATGGCAACCTAGCATGTACACAACATCAGAGGATTGCATCACATGGACCTTGTCATTTCAAGATGCCCAAATATCCTCCCTGGCTACTCATTAGGTGGGCCACATGCAAGTTGAATGTAAGCAGTTGGCAAGTTATTCTAAATCATCCGTGGTTTATGCCAAACAAAATCAGCTTGGTCAGTTGTCCAGACCTATTTTGGGGCCAGTTCAACGGCACAATGGGCCCACCTGATGAAAAAATTGGATGCCACAAACATGTGCATGTGAGCTTAGAAAAGCTCTGCCATTCAGGTACGTACATACAAATACACAATTAGGTAGAATGGGGGTATGCTTAGCGGGGCCAACCCATAACCGACCCATAATTCAGACAAGTCCAAACCCAGTTTCACCCTAACACACTAAAGTTCCTTCAAGCCCGGTTCAGCACATATTTTCATTTGCTCCGTGCGATTGTCAGTCTCCTTTCCATGTTAGATGGACAAAAATCCTGACAGCACATAGCAAAACCATAGACAGAAACAGAAGCGCGTATGAAAACACAGATTTATGCGATTGGCCATGATACGTGACCATGCTCATAGGAGATGGTCGTGGAGCTCTAGATGCACAGAACATTTTTTGCAGTACAATCAAGAGACACCTCTATATGAGGTTTTTAGATTTGCCTAACCCTAATCACAATCAAACTAGGTTACATATTTTCTACACCAAAAAACCCCCTCAAACAATTTCGAAATACAGTACACCTATGGAACGGGTTAGATAAAAGATAAAGACATCCGCACCCAGTGCAAGTGTGAATGGCAGATATTTTAGGGTGTATTTCTCATGAGAAATGTTTGATACTCTAGCAGAGAGTGATGGATGATACACAGGCAGTTGGAAATTATGAAATTGCATACATGGCATAGAGGTAATTTAAAGTAACCCATGCAAATTATGGGTACCAGTTTAGATGCATTACAAATAAAAAAATTGCTCTTATTTGTTTATCCAACTAATTAGTTGCGGGAATGTTATTAGATGGTTAAAATGACACACACAACAAAAAAAAAAAATCCAATGGTCTCATTTCGCAAAAACAAGCAGCCACAAATCAGAGGTTAGGATTGTTCAACTAATCTGAATTTTAGATTACAACTCAGCCACAGTGGGCTCCACAATATAGTTGGAGTAATTTGAGTTAAAGATCTGCCACATGTACCATTTCCAAGTGCCTGCATATCAAGTGTCATATGCAGCCAGATTATCTAGTAACTCCCCACTTGTTATCCACCATTGGCTTACCATATGAATGATTTGTGGATTCCCCCTTCCAGTTGTACTACAGCCAATGTGACAAATATCGCCAAGATTTTTAAAATCTCACAATAACATCACGAAAAATACAGTAAACGATATTATCACAAGATTTTCAATATATAAGCACCTTTTAAAATCATGGTTTTGTCACGAAAAATAGCAAAAACCTTGAATTTGATACACCCAAACCCACACATTGGTTTTGCTAACATCCCCACCTTCATGGGCACGTTAGCAATGTCTCAAAAGCTTTTAATTGACACGTGGTATGCCCAATCATCAATCCGGACCCTTCATTCAATGGTACTGTTGGGAGCACGCCATGTTGCAAGAATCGCACCAATCAGATGATCTTAAACCTACTAATGACGCCATTTTTTTTCCAACTGTCTGCTTTTTACAAGCCATAGATCGCATCTTTAGAATCATCAAACCAAAGAGCTACTTTGGTATATCATAAGCAATACAGAGTGGGATCTACCAGATAGATGGTTCAAGATTATATTTGGACCTAATTTTTTCTCCACTGAATCTTGACCGTCTGTTTTCCATGCTATTGATCGGATGCTTGGGATCATCCAATAGGTATGATTTTCACACCATGGCTTGTCCATAGCTGCATGAAAGAACGGATGGTCTGGATCGGTGATTGGGCATCCTAGTGTTACTTAAAAGCTCTAGGGACGTTGGTAACGTTCCCATGAAGGTGGGGATGTTAGCAAAGCCCTACACACGCGCAAATGAGCGCGCATTTAAAATTTATTTATTTAGAATAAATTTTAAACATTTCATTTTCCAGGAGACTTTCCCAATAATATCCCGAGGAAAACCTCAAATTTTGAAAATCTCCAGAGAAATTTCTGGGAATGAGATTTTTCACTATGCTTTCATTACAGCTATGCACTAGTAATGGAAGTGTTGAAAAAAATAAAATCATTTCATGTGTTTACAGTTCATGGTTTGTATATCAGGTAAACAAAGAAGCAATAACCAATGCATTATCTCCAGAGAAAGCCAAGGACATTCAAGCGGCAGCCACAACATGTCAAGCAATAAAAAAGATAGAATTCTAGTTGATTTCCAACTTGATCAGAAATTGGCTACAAAGACTTCCTACCACAACAAAGTCCAAATCGCAATATGCTAAAACCAATCTATGTATATAGCAAAATAACAGACATCAAACAAGCATCTTCAAAACAGATTTTGGTGCAGTTGGATTCTAAATTGAATCAAATTGCAATAACCCAATTTACTATAGAAGAAATGACCAATGTGGGCAAGGTGTCCCGTATCGGTATCGGTTGGCGTAACGGTGCCCTCCGAAACCGATACGGATACGGGGGCGTAACGGCGATACGGGGGCGTAACGGCCCGTAACGGAGCAAAAAATTTTTTTGCAAAAAAATATGAAAAAAAATCGGATTAATCCGAAATATTCTAAGCATTCCAAATATGCATTCATTATAAATTGGAACATGTTTATGGTGGTGTAACGGTCCACTCTTTGGTGAGAAGTTGTATGGACTGTCTGATGAATTTATGAACCAGATAACCTAAATTTGACTACAAAATTCATATATTTAATTTTCTAACTTACTATCAATGATAGATATATTAGAATGAATGTAATATGAAAATATCTTACATTTAGGTGTTTGCAATTATTTTTGAGGGCCAAAATTCATGCGTAAATAGAAAAAAAAAAAATTAAAAAAAATATAAAATGGCACCCCAAATATGTAAAATGCACATAACATGTTCTACTATGATTAACACATCATATGGCATCATTAAAACAACAAAAGAATCATTAAGAAATGATTTTTTGAATTTTCAAAAAAAGGGCCAAAATAAATGCGTAAATAGAAAAAAATATAAAATGGCACCCCAAATATGTTAAAATGCACATTAACGGTTCTACTATGATTAACACATCATATGACATCATTAAAACAGCAAAAGAATCATTAAAAAATGATTTTCAAAATTTCAAAAAAAGGGCCAAAATTCATGCGTAAATAGAAAAAAATATTAAAAAAATATAAAATGGCACCCCAAATCTGTAAGATGCACATTAAATGTTCTACTATGATTAACACATCATATGGCATGATTAAAACAGCAAAAACAACTATTAAAAATTGATTTTCGAATTTTCAAAAAAGGGGCCAAAATTCATGCGTAAATAGAAAAAAATATTAAAAAAATATAAAATGGCACCCAAAATCTGTAAAATGCACATTAACATGTTCTACTATGATTAACACATCATATGACATCATTAAAACAGCAAAAGAATCATTAAAAAATGATTTTTCGAATTTCAAAAAAAGGGCCAAAATAAATGCGTAAATAGAAAAAAATATTAAAAAAATATAAAATGGCACCCCAAATCTTTAAATGCACATTAACATGTTCTACTATGATTAACACATCATATGGCATGATTAAAACAGCAAAACACAACTATTAAAAATTGATTTTTTCGAATTTTAAAAAAAGGGGCCAAAATTCATGCGTAAATAGAAAAAAATATTAAAAAAATATATAAAATGGCACCCAAATCTGTAAAATGCACATTAACATGTTCTACTATGATTAAACATCATATGGCATCATTAAAACAGCAAAAGAATCATTAAAAAATGATTTTCGAATTTTCAAAAAAAGGGCCAAAATTCGACCGATACGGGCCCGTAACGGCCCTGTAACGGCCCGTAACGGCCGATACGCCCCGTAACGGGCCCGTATCGGCCGATACGGGTACAAAATTGCGTAACGGCCGATACGACCCCGAAACGCGTAACGGTTCACACCGTTACCGTTACGTATCGGCCGTTACGGCCGATACGTAACCGTTTTGGCATACCATGAATGTGGGAGAGATGGTATTTTAGTTTAGGGTTTTGCTAACATTCCCATGAAAACCAACGTCTAGAAAGCTTTTGAATGACATGTGAGACGCCCAATCATCAATTTGAACTGCCCATTCTTTCATACAACCAAGGAGAAGACATGGTGCAAAAAACCAAATTAAACCAATGATCTACGCATCTGATCAATAGCATGGAAAGTCAACAGTCAAGATTGATCGGATAAAAAAAAAAGGTCCAGTCATCATCTTGAACCATCTATCCACTACATCCACTTTATATTGCTTATGATACCAAAGTGTAACTTCGGTTCAATGAGCATGCGATCTATGGCTTGTAAAAAATAGATGGTTGCAACAAATTGACTTCATTCGTGGGGTTAGGATAATCTGGTCAGCGTGCTTCTTGCACCATGGCTTGCTCCCACAGGTACTACTAAATGAACCATCCCAATTGACGATAGGGTGTCCCGCGTGTCATTCAAAGGCTTTGGGGCCATTGCTAATGTCCCTTATAATGCTGATGGCCAAATCATAAATGTAATTCCGCACATTTAAGTTGGGGACAATCACTCGGAGCAAGCCTCACTTTAGTCACTTCCACTTGAATCAACTAAAATTGCAATTCAATTCAATAGAGCATCCAAACATAGCCTGGGTAAATGACCAACAAATTAAGGACTTTGTAACACCAACTTCGGTTCATTATCGTAAATTTGAACAGAGGAATTTTCAACAGAAAACGGTCAATTTATAATATGATGGGAATAAAAGAATGCCACATTGCCAAGGACTCTAGGAATGTCGTAGAAGTATTAGAGATTGCAAGGAAGTTCTAAACTCACATGCTTCTGTATATTTACTATGTTAGGCTATGTTTATAAGCCCTCTTATCTCAGATTTCCATATTTATTGATGTTTCATACTTTCCAGTTTTTCCTAGAGATTTGCCAATGCAACTGAGACCTCTACATACAGCCAAGTGTGTGGTGGGCTCGAAGCTATCAACGAGTAATACAGCATGTCTGGGACCGATCTTCGAAAGGAACTTGATAAATGGCCCAAAATTGGGCCATTTTCGGGCTGACGTCATCATACTCACCCGTCGGTTGCCGCATGTGTGTTTCCAGGCCCATGCATGATTTTCCAGCCGTACATGGGTCATGGGGCCCGTCCATTATCAAGCCAAGGGTGGGGCCCACGTCCCCAAGTGGTCAACTAGTCCGATCCTCGCATGCATGGACTGATTTGATCAAAAAATATTTATATACACACATGAACAATTAGGACTGTTGAAACATGTGGGCCCATTTCAGAATTAGGAATATCATATTTCTTAATTTTATTTAAACCATAATTAGGATTTTCTTTTCTTTTTCGAGCTAGGGAATTAGATATTCCTAGAACTCATTGGCATGAACATTGGCCTCATGTGGCTCACTATTTGGATGGATTGGACCGTGCAATCACTCTCTCCACAGCCTTTCTGAAATCATATGATTGATGCACTGATTTCAAGACTCAAAATGAATGGCTTGGGATGCATCTCTTAGATCTACGGTTTCTAGATGGGCCACAAAGGGTCCGAGCTCACCAATGCAATGTACACATTGAATCTAAGAGGATGAACATGAAATCCTAACTTTTACAAGATGTGAAAAGCCAAAAATGCATCGCACGATATCAACCACACAAGAACCATAAAATCATGGATTTCATCTAAACCCATTAGATCTAAGCCACACATGTAGCCTAACCACATCACATCACATTAAACATACATTAAACATGCAACAGATTAAAACACAAAGATCAGCCCACAATGTCCAAAAACAATCCCACTTTCAATTTGCACTATCGTCTATCGGTGATATGGTGAAATTGAAAACCTTGATCTTACACACCAGGAACCTGATCATGCTCAAACTGTTTCTTACTCAATCCTCATCTAAAGCATTACGATTTGGATGGTTTAAGCGACAAACGAAAATCACATATATTGCTGAAAAATTCTAGAAACTGGTGGTTATGGCATCACGGTGCCGCTCTAATACCGCCTATTTACCATGAGACTTGTTTAAGGCTAGATCTGATTAGATTAGGAATGTGTGTGTGTGTTAGTGGTGAAACACTAGGGTAAACCAAAGTAAGTAGGGCGACAGATCACCATATTGGAATCCTCCTAAAACCCTCTCTCTCTCTCTCTCTCTCCTCTCTTCTCTCTCTCTCTCTCTCTCTCTAATATATATATATATATATATATATATATATATATAATATATATATATATATATATATATATATATATAAAAGGTCCCATTGCAGAGTAGATTTATACCCAACAGAAAGAGGCTTGGGCGTCACCCCCTAACACCAATTGTAGAGAGAAAAGTGAGAGTAAGAGATTCATGCATTGGTACAAGCCCAAAAATGAAGCAGATCCACAAGTGGACCACACCATAAGAAACATGGTGAATGAACAACCACCATTAAAAACTTATCGGAGGCCACAAAAGTTTTAGATCAAGCTGGTATTTGTCTTTCCCTTCATCCTCGTCTATGTGAACTTATTAACAGGTTGATGGCAAATAAACATTACAGTGGGCCCTAGAAGGTTTTTAATGGTGAGCATTCAATCACCACTGTTTCCCGTGATGTGGTCCACTTGAGATTTAGATCTGGTTCATTATTGGGCCAATACTCTAAAATGAACTGATAAAGCGGATGGAGTTGATATCTAACACATACATTAAAGTAGGCCCCGTGGTTACACATTACCGGATTGGGTGTTTTAACATGACAATGTGAGACTTTTTCGTGAAGTGTTTTAAAAACATACTTACCAACATGCTTATCTGTTGATTAAGTAACAATCAAGATAAGCTAATTGAGGCATAATTAGCTTATGTTGAGTAACTTACCATCCAAATGCGCCCTAAGGGCCTGTTTGGGTATGACCCCATGAGTAACTTCTTTTTTAACTTATAGTAGCCAAAAAGTTGCTTTTTTAAGTTAAACGCCCTTTCAAAAGTAACCTAATACATTTAAATTTACTAATAGCCATCATCAAAACTCTCTCTCTCTCTCTCTCCATACATATAGAGAGAGGAATGCTCACCTACGCATGAGAACTTTTTCAGAACTCATCTCCCATGATACGAGTGTAAAATCTAAACCGTCCATGTGATGCAGCACCCCATGAAACCTCTAGGGCCCAACTTTCACCCTAATCCAAAACTTTGGTGGGCCATGGCAAAAGAGAGCGACAAATCAAGGGAGGAAACTATTTCCTTTTGCCATGGCCCACCAAAGTTTTGGATCAGGGTGAAAGTTGGGCCCTGGGGGTTTCATGGGGTGCTGCATCATATGGACGGTTTAGATTTTACACTCATATCATGGGAGATGAGTTCTTAAAAAGTTCTCACAAGTTCTCGTGAGAACTAGTGTGTGTGTGTGTGTGTGTGTGTGTGTGTGTGTGTGTGTGTGTGTGTGTATAACATGGATAGTCCATATTAAAGGTGGCCCCGCATGATGGATGGCCCACATTGAAGGTGGGACTATGGACAAAATACATCAAAGGCGGGCACAACAAGGTGTGGTAGACTGGGTAGTGGACGTTGAAGGTGGGCCCTACATGATGGATGGCCCACATCAAGGTGGGCCCCATAAAATGGACGATCCATATCAAAGGTTGAGCCCTAATGATGAACGGTCCACATCCGAGACAAGCTCCGCATGATGGATGGCCCGCACTGAAGGTGGGGCCCACATGATGGACAATCCAAATTAAAGGTGGGCTTCACATGATGGTCGGTGGTTCCTACGTGACGAGCAATAACATTGATAGTGGGTCCCAATGATGGATGGCCCATATCAAGGTGAGCCACACATGAGGACAATTCACCTCAAAGTTAAGCCCCATAATGATGAACGACCCGCATCCAAGGTAGGCCCCGCGTAATTGTCAGCCCAGTTCAAAATTGGGCCCCGCATGATGGATGGTCCACATTAAAGGTGGGCCCCACATTCAAGGTGGGCCTCACAAGGTGGATGGTCCACATTGAAAGTAAGCCCCACACAATGGATGGTTCACATTGAAGACAGGGCTAAGGTGGGCCCAATATAATGAACAACTCACATCAAAGGTTGGCCGCACATGATGAAAGGTGGATATTAAGGGTAGACAAAAAAAACAAAATTTTGAGGAATAAGTACTTATGTGACATTGGAAACCAAACATAGTGTTCTACTTTTTGGCTGATAAGTATGTTATTTACCAAACATACTTGTCAACATACTTATCTGTTGAATAAGTAGAAACCAATACAAGTTACTTGAGGTATAAGTAGCTTATGTAAAATAACTTAGAATTCAAATGAACCCTAAAAAATGGAACTATGCATGTATATTGAGGCGTTTGTGATTGTTGCAAGGTTGTAGGATAATTGTTGTCTATCTTTGCGACCGACATTCGTTATTCTAAAAAAAAATTGCATAGATGACTTATTTATGATATATCCTCTAGCGTTCAGGAATATTTGAATTTTTGCAATTAGGAAGGATAGTTGTTTAGTGTAGCTTAGTACACAAAATTGTAGATAGAATGACTTCCAATCCTTTATACTGAAAAGCTTGACATACTTATTATGAAGACCGGATTTGTAATATAGATATAGTGGTCACAAATAACATACAAAGTTTGCCTTGTGCAATCCTTATCCAGAACCCTCATGTTATGATTCATCAGAGACTAATGATTTAGAATACGATAATTGGCATCGTGCAAATAACATATCTAGATGCTAGATAATATTAGTCATGTCATATTTACTCCAGCTTTTGTATTCTTTTGCGGCATTGCCACTTTATTAGTAAATTGGCATATGTCCTCCAAATTCCAATACAACCATGAATATATGAATATGGCATTGAACATTGATCTAAGTCCTAAGGGGATGTTTGGTGATAGCTATGATCAATGTTTTAAATATCGATGATATCGGCCGATATGTCCCACGATATATCTTGTCTCCCACCTATACGATATGAAACACACAGGTAGTGCCGATATATCCCACATATTTGATCCAATGAGCATTTCAATTTCAAATCCCCTTTTTTTGGTTTAAATTATGTTAAATTAGTGTCAAATGGTTATAAATCCATTGGTTCTTCATGTTTTGCATGAAAAATCATGGAGTTAGAGCTTTGATTTCGATATCCATTGGTTCTTCGTGTTCTCCATGCTTTTTCAAAATTTTCCTTCAATTATTACATACACTCTAATTTTGAAATTTGAGTGTTGGTGGTCCAATTTGGGAAAAATTGGGAGAAATTCAAAATTTTCCTAATTTCTCCCAAATTGCTTGCAATCAATGTTGCACTCCAAACATAAAATCAAGCATGTAAGAAGGTTGATCTACTAGTTTGTTAAATCCTGTCAATTTTCAGACATTAAAAACAATTTTTTAATTAAAAAATATTAAAATATCATTTAAAAAAAAAAAAAAAAATCCTTCAACAAGCTGTCAATTGCGGCTAATTTCTATGTATTTAGGAGTGTTTGATGAAATAATCATCGCATACACTCTAAATGTTATGCATTCAATTTGAATATAGTTGCATCGGTTCAATTAGACAACGCATAACTTAGGACCCTATACAAAGAAAACCTATTATGTGTACTTCTTTTTTGAGATATTATGATTTAAAAGTGTGTATTAAGGTCTTTTTTAACAATCACTAAAGTTTCATTAAAAAATTCAACCATTTTCCCCATGTTTTCCTATGTTTCCCAAAAAATGCGATCAGCTACCCAATACAAATGATATCCCGTGCAAAAACCGATATGTATCTATATCCCAAGGATGCGATATGTAACACGATACCGATATTTTGAACACTGGTCGTGATTGAAGAGGTTAGGGGCCTGTTTGGATTCATGTATTGTATTGTACTGTACTGTATTCGGGTACTGTTCATGTATACAATGAACAGTTTTCAAAATACATCCAAATCATTCAGAGACAAATCAATGTTTGGATTGGAGGTATTATGGAGAATAGTATACAGTATCTTATACAATCAACGTTTGGATAGGAGGTATTATGTCTCCCCCTGACACCAGCCAATGGCTGGTGGTCGTTGCTATGTGGACCCCACCATGATGTATATATTTCATCCATGCCATCCATATGTTTTTATACATCATTTTACGGTCTGAATCCAAAAATGAGATATATCCAAATCTCAAGTGGACCACATTACAGGAAACAGTGTTGAATGGGGGTCGACCATTAAAAACATTTTGGGGGCCATAATGTTTTGGATCAAGCTGATATTTGTTTTTTCTCTTCATCTGGGTCTGTATGACCTAATCAACAGATTGGATGTCAAATAAACAGTATAGTGAGCCATAGGAGGATTTTAATGGTTGATATCCGATCACTATTGTTTCCGCGTCCCCGTCCAACAGGCCAACACGATTCAAGCAAACGTGCATGTCCTGTCTATGCAGATTCTACATACTATGGAGCCTTCCCCGTCTACACACAAATACACGTGCAAGATCTGAGCCTTCCATCTAGTTCAAGTTAATCATTAGATCTTCTATTTATAAAATTACTCGGTTTTAATCATCCAGTGGGCCACATTGTACAGAGAAAACAAACCAACGGTTAAAACATTTTTCTATGCTCATTCGTTTGTTTTGCATATTGTGGGCCACTTGAGAGTTAGAATATTCTTATTTTTACTATAGACAATCTAAACTGTGTGGTCCACCTGATAGAAAGTCCTGATCTCACACAGATGTTTCGTGTTGGCACGTATGTTTATGTGAGCAAGGCTATGTATATGACTGCACTACATGAAGTTCTCTTCAGTCATCAGTCCAGTGCAGTCATTCGGCTGTAATGACGGCAGGGCTGAACTCTGACAACACAATACTGCGTTTTCGAATTTCTGGAAATGGACTGAAATCGCGCGCATGGGATACCATCCGTTATACGCTCCAATCCAAACGCTGTTTAATTAGAATATTCGGGAATATTCACTTATAATACGATACACCGCCCTCTTATATGCGAATCCAAACAGGCCCTAGATGCCTTAAGTTTCTCACTCAATGCCTGGAATAAACTCTCTATATGATGCCTCGATAAGTTACTTAACAATGAAACTTATAAATATATATATATATATATATATATAATATATATATATATATAAAGGAACTCCCCATAATGATGATATGCTAAGGGTAATGAGAGAAATCCTTGATTTCGAAATCCTTGATAGAGATTAGAAGACCTCAGTGCTAAGAAGACGCAAGGACTGTCTTTGAGAGCAGGAAAAGGGCCATGCTTAGGGATTCCAGCTGTAACTAGCAAATATATTCACAACCATATGGGAGGGTTTTGTTCTAGGTGTAATGTGAGAGCAGTTTAGAAGGGCAACGATGTAGAATGACGCTGGGCCAAACAGAATCAGTGAAGATTGATATTAGTATAGTGATCGAGAGGTTGGACCTCTTCCTGAACTGAAGTTCCACATTAAAAGGCATGTACAGAAGAAGATCCTACTTCTCCAGGCAATGCAAAAGGGCTGTACCACAGTATTGAGGGTGAAAAGAGCATGGCACAAAGCTCTCTAAGTATGGAAGACGACAACTGACAGGAGATTCAAAATCCTGACTGTGAGACATTTGAGTAAGTGATGTTTGTCATACCGCGACCTATCAAGCCTGATCCATGGGAGAAAGCGATAAGGATTTCGAGCAAAATAATCTTAATCAGAGAAATAGAAAAGTAAATGAAGGAGGATTACATCAATGGTCACAACCAGCCCCCTGAATCCTTGGAAGGTGAACAGAATGAGAGCTGGGGGGAGTTACAGCATTGAATATTACAACTGTTTGATTATAAAAAGGTTATGATGATAGTTCACGTTTGAGAAGAAAATATATCAACGGTTCAGGAAAAAAACAGATATTGGATGGCTAGGATCTTTCAATTTGGAAGAGGTCAGGGTGCCCGCCATCCACAGTTGGGATCAATTCAACAGCCTGGATCAGCTAACCACAGGCCCCACTCGGCACAACCTGACCCGCCCCATCCCAACCCAACCCAACCTAAGCTGACCGAAATTTGCTCAACCCAAACCAAACCCGATTTCAAATCAGATGGACGTTTCCCAACTCGAACCCAACCCAACCAGAACTCGAGTTAGATCAATCTAGTTCGGGTTGACCCGAACCCAACTTGCAGCCTTGTTTTCAGATCCCATCTCTTCATACATCATTAGTATGGAAGAGGTTCTAATTTATATCTTGTCAGTTGCGCGACACCGCGCCCCCTTTCCATGCGCTAATGTTCAAGGGTTCAAGCATTTTCATGGACAGCCACGACAAACATGTAGGGGTCTCTTGAGCTACTTTGAGCCTAGTAAATCTAGGGAGCCTAATGAAGGGGTGATCATCAATGCTTGTATATCAACCACTGAAGATTGCCAACAAAATATCTGCATGGAAATAAAAGCTACTATCAGCAGGGGGAATTTGTGCTTCTGCACAATGTGCTATCTCGCATTCGGATGCATTTGATTTAAACTCAATCAGCAGGATTCGTGAGCTTCCATGGTTCAAGTCCGAACTTTGGGTCACATTACAACAAATTGAATCAATCAAGCCCACCTAATTGGAGAAATTAGAAGTTCAATTCGGATAACTAGAATTGATTCACCATTCACACATACGGTGTGATTTAGGCAACTGTGATCAAGATTACAGCAACGCAGGTCCCACGTGTCAGAATTGAAAAAACATGTAGACTACCAAGATGGAACCACATACGATAAAATTCCTCTCTAAGAGATATGCATGCACTTGGTAATCGTGCACATGGCATAAAGATTAAAGAAACACGGGTCCCACATGTCAGAATTGAAAAACCATGTAGACTACCAAGATGGAACCACATGACATAAAATTCCTCTCTAAGAGATATGCATGCACTTGGCAATCGTGCACATGGCATACATTCCTCAAGACTGTTTGAATTTTGGGACCCATTGTAGATGGGTCATCATCCTAAAATCAGCTAGGTTGAACAATCTTAGCCTTTGATTCATCGAGACTTGTTAACCTTCACCTATTTTTCAACTTAATCACCCAATAAATTTCCACCAATCAACTATTAAGCTATCAAATTAGTGTCCGCATCATATATGATCCATATAATGCGGGGCTCACCAGTTGGACGGTTTTGTTTGAGTTTCTTGCAGGACACATGTACAATGTCTTAGTGCTTACATATCAACCATCAGTCTACCAAGAGGATCAAAGTTTTTCTCTAATAAATGACGCATGAAGTGTATAAATAATTGCCCCGATGCATCAAAGCATGAATAACGCCCAAACACATCATAAGTCTTCATAAATGGGGCAGAATGTTTGGTGATATAGACCATTGATCATATGGTCTCCACTTTAGAAGGGTTAGGTTGAGGTATGGTTGGGCTTGGGCTGAAAACAATCAACTCGAACCCAGGTTAGGTTGGGCTTGGGCAAAGGTCCCAAGCAAAATGACCCAAACTGAAGCCAACCTTATATGTGGTAAAAATACACATGAGTTATGACTAATATGCATGACTAAAGTAAACAGAAAGCTACAACATATATGGAAAATAGGGTTCGTGACTAGAACCATTCATATTGTGGGCTCATGCTATATAATTAGAATCACACGTGCATGAAAAATGGGGTTCATAATCAGAACGAACCCAGTGCCCACACCTTGAGTGGTCCAATATCTTTTGAATAGTCTCTCTAAACATGAGTGAGATTTTTTTATCCATTTCTCTAATGCTATTTGTTTATGAGTGATAATGTAGAATTTATTTTGCTAATATAATTTTGGTAGTTACAAGTATTACTTTAACGATGTCATTTTACAATTCGATGTTTGACTTAAATGTGTTGGTTTACTAGTTGCAAGTGTTACCCCAATCTAACCCGATCTGAGTCGCTTGACCCAAGTTGTGTTCAGCTTGAGTACTCAAAACCTTGGGTTGGGCTTTGGCTTGTGCAGCTTCACTTGACTTTAAAGTTGGATTAGGACTCGAGCGGTCAGACTGTCTCTTAAGGTTGGGCTGGGCTTGCATTGACCCTCAATCCGACCCAGCGCACCCAAATCGCACCAATAAAACCGCCACTAGAAAGGTATAAAGAATGGATGGCTAAGATCTCCCGATTTTAAAGAATGACACCACCCCATCTGGGGTGGATCCTACAAGACAAATGGTCTAGATCACATACCATGGGTCCCACTTGTACAAAATCGATGCATCATGACACTTCACGTTCTGATGCTATAGGACTCGATAATTCTTGTGATATTTCCAAGAAATAAAAGATAAAATAACAGGCCCCACATAGATGGGTCATGACCCAAAAAAATTGAACGTACCCTATATGGTTGACTTTATTTTTCCTTTCAATCATCTATCTAGTACTATTGCCCCTATCAAGGATAGATGATACCATTACCAGTTAAACTTCTGATTCCCACTAGGACACTATGCTAACTACACTTTGGGAATAACTTCCTCAATTGGGTCGAGACCAGATTCTTTTAGGATCATTGGAAAGGTAACTCATTAAGCTTTCAAACGAGACCATCTTTGCGCTGTTCCAATGCCGTGTCCCTTGAATCAAAAACACAATCTTGGATGATGACAACAGGATAACACATTGAGCACTGTGCCTAGCATGCCCATTTGCCACAGTGAACATCCTTGGGGCCATATAACCAAATCACCTTCATCTCAAATCCCCATCAATCCCCAAGTACAATCGGCATCCCTATCTTGATTCTTTGGATTCCAATAAGGCATTTTTTTTCTTTTTTCGTTTTTTCGTTTTTTTTTTTTTTTTTTGAAAGATAATACAGCATCTATTATAAATCCATAGAACAAGCTCCCATCTCATATAATCATAAGCAGAATTTTGCATTGTGAAAACATAGAGAAGCTTTAGAGAAACCACAACATACCTGCAAGAGAGACCCCTCATCACTCAAACAGACATGCCTTCTTTGCAGTAACACCGCTCGGGCTAGAAGCACCCGTGCCCAGTGCCCAGCAATTCTATGCACCCTCCACCTAGGTTGTTCCGTTGCCATCCCGAAACCAGGATCACAGGGATTTTTCGCAAGCCTCTTCACCCAATCCACCATTCCCAAAAGAGACTCCCGCTCTCGCTTTCTCTTAAGAGAATTGAATTCCACATTCGCAACAGTTGAATCCAGCACCACCACTTCATCACCATCATAATCAGCAATGCATCCTTTGTCTGCCGTGGATGCAATCACACTCTCACCCACTAGTGCACTTCCTCTGGTCATCGTCCAAACCTCATTTCTCTCTGAAACAGGCCCAGAAAACTGGTGGACCCCACACAATGACCTCATGAACGAACTTTGATCCATGCTCCCAGTTTCTCTCTCCCTCGTCCGAACCTCACTGCCATCTGAATACCATTCCGAAAATTCCTGGGCCCCACACGATGGACCCATGATTGCAGTGTCATCAACATGCTCAATTTCTCTCACCATCGGCGGAACCTCATTCATATCAAAACCCAACTTCGGGAATATCTGGCCCCTAGCAAAGGTGGTTCCGTCGCTGCACTCTCACCCACATGCCCATTTCCACTCAACCTCGACGGAGACTCATCCCTTCCCGAACCCAACTCCGAAAATTGGTGGACCCCGAACGACGACGGCCCTCTGATCCCACCCTCACCCACATGCCCGTTACCTCTCAGCGTCGCTCGAACCCCGTTCCTATCTGCACCCACCTTCGGATACTCCTGGCCCCCACACAACAACCCTTTAATCGCAGTCTCCAGCCCCGCCTCTGACCCGCCCCCAACCGCAATCTCCCCCGAAATCCTCTGCAGCCACCGGTCGAATGCGTCCAAATACTTGACATAAATCCACCTTGCCGATGAGCTAGCGCCGGACCCTAACCCGGCCTCCTCCATCACTGGGCCCCAACACCCATTCGCCGTGACGGAATCATATCCACCCTTCTCGCGGACAGCCCAATAGAGCCTGAAGAAATCAACGGACCGGCCATCCCCGAGCACCGATGGTGGGAAGGGTAGAATCTCATTGAAGAAGGCGGAGAGGATCTGATCTAAGAGGCCCCGTAGCTTGAGATCTTCAGTTCCCTTGGATTGGAGTTTGTGGAGAATCTGTAAGGAATCTGGAGATGGCCCATCTGAGAAAGGAGACCAACCAGCCATGAAAGAGAGAGAGAGAGAGAGAGAGAGAGAGAGAGATTGGAGTCTTTTGTAATTTTGAATTTTTTTCTCCTGGGGTGGGGTTTTTGGAACGTTGGAGGGAAAAAGGGTTTGGGATTTCGGAAGGTTAATCTGAAATTGGATAGATTGGGGTTTTTTCTCTTTTGGCGGGAGTTGAAATGGATGGATGGATGGATGGATTGACTCTCTCTCTCTTCGCTCCTCTCTCTCTCTCTCTTCTGTTGTAGCCAAAACGCCAAATGAAAGAGGGTTTCGTTTTCTTTTCTTTTCTTTTCTTTTCTTTTTATTCGGGGAGAAATACTTCGCGTACACCCGCCGTATATGCGAACATAGAAATACATCTCCTAATTTCCCATCAATGGAAAGCTTTATGAATAATCTCATCCATTCAAATAGTGGGCCCCACAGTGAAATTCTTCCATATGTTAAAACATTATTAATTGATTTATATAGATTTAGTGTACAATCAACGGAAATCCGATTGTTTTTGTGAGTATGAGAATATTCCATACTTTGATTGCAACTATTTCATTTAAAAGGAATAATCTTAGTTTTTCTCATGATTTTAACGGCTTGGATTTTCTTAATGTGAGCGTTTTATCTGGAAACAAGTGGTTGTATATGAAAGTTTATATACAGTGCATATGTGTGATAACTTCTCACGTTTGAGAAAGAGAGAAGGGCATAAAGTTCTCCGCAGGTTATGTTAACAGATGTTTGCAGGCTGCATGATATTCGGTGGGTCCCACTTAAAAATGGACATACAATTAGCCTAAAAAATTCATCTGAACCGTACATTCTGTCCAGCCCACTTATTTTGGTCTACCAATGAGAAATAGTATTGATTGGTAATTTAATCGTTACTATCAATAGACTATACAATGAATAATCGAGAGTATTTTACAGAAAAACGGGTCTGATTAATAAATTAAATCTACAAATGATGGGACCCACCATGGATAGCTTATGTTACTCTGGAATTTCCTTGATCGGAAAATCCTAACCATGTCATCATCAGTCTAAAAAATGTATGTCTGTAAAAATAAATGAGAATATGATAATGAAAAAAATCTCCTGATCAGTTCATATATTTTACTGTGGCCAAAAAGTATGGGCTGAACATGATGAACGGTCCAGATCTATATTTGGACTATCCTAGTATACTATGTAAATAGAGCCATGATGAAGAACTGAATCATTCATTGCGAAGAGGTAGAAAAGAGATGTTGGATTTTCTTTAAGACCGTCTCTGATTCGTCGCGTAGGATTAGACGGATACATTCGTTGTCTGATAACAACATTACGAGGGAGAGAAATTGGATCCGTCCCAGCATAATAATTCATGTCCACACATGGCCCTATCTTGAAAACAGCATATCACAGATTATCTTGACCGTTATTTAATAATCTAACGAAATATTTTCATTTAGACCGTCCATTTAGAAGCCCGCTTTCCACGTTAAAAGGATTATTTATTTGGCCCTTTTTTCAACTGTAATAAACCCATGTTAATCATATACTAGATGGACGGTCCGTATTCAATAAGACTCAACATGCGTATAGTTCTTGGGTGATGAACTTACTTTTAATCCAGCGCGTCCATTCAACCTGCCTGATGGATCCTTCCGTGCAAGAGAGGATATAAAAGCTTCCGCAGGAGTCGATTGCAGCCTTATTTTCAAACAAAAAATAATAATTTTTTTTATTTCTTGCTTTTGAGAAACTGTACGATCCTAAGACACAATATAGACCGTACTTCTCTTACTAACAGTCTTAAGGAACAAATCGAACGGTTGAGATTGTCTTATAAAGAAAATCAGTTAAATAATTTGTGATGAAATGTTCCAACGGTCTGGATTAGCAAAACATGAAGCCTAGTTGTCAGATTTGGAAACCTGAGTTTGTCACGAAAAAACATGGTGCCGAGGATCCTATATTGAGGAGTAATATGGTACGTGGCCCGCAGTTTTGAACAGATGACGGTTTTCTATTAATCCCGACCATTGGTTTGTTAAATACCAGCATTGACGGTAGAAATTGTCGGCGAGAAGATGGTATGTGGTCTGGAGAAGAGAAATGCAAAAACCATTAACGTTCCAATAAAAGAGTTCATAACATTGGTAATTGGAAATTCTTAATACAGAAACTGTTTCTAATACTCCATCCAAGATGGGTCCCAACAGATCAATGGTCTAGATTGACGAGAAACCGGCATCAATTGTATGATTTGAAAAGCATGAATACCATGCAACAATGTAGGCGCTATCATCTAATTTCATACGAGAGCGCTGCAGCCAGTAACAAACCAAATCTCACATACAGCGTTGTATGCTTAAGTTTCACGTACAACGTTTTCAATTATACTAATATGTCGTTGTAATAAAAATCGTATCCGTTGAAATAGAGGACCAGATCATAATATATTATTAAATAAATTTTTAAATATATAATTAGTAAATGGACCACATAAATGTAGTGATTCATACCATCATATGAAAATTTATTAAAATTTATGGTTATAAGATAAATCAGACATACTTATAATAAAATATATCGTGTGTCCCACTGGTTTAACGGACCGGATTTTATAAACAAGTGACATGTTGACGAAAAATGGGCGCTGGCTAGTAACAGTTCACATGCGATGTTGGGTGTGAACATCTCTCAATGGCGTGGGAAGCGGTTCGTCGGCAATATAGACTCGCGTAATATACTCGCCACCGCTTCCACCTCTCTACGTGATGATCCTGACCGTTCATCTAGAACTACCCATTTAGATGGATCACATGAGTAAAAAAGGAAATTCACAAATCATGGATCTCTTCATTCATACAAAGTGACATAAAATCAACGGTCCATAATAGTTGTCTCTTTGTAACCTTTACGTGAATGTTGAAGATCTCTAATACATGAATGTTTTTCTAATGACCGTCTAATATAATATCATTTAGATGGACGGTCTGGATCATCACCTGGTGGGGCAGGAGAGAGAGCGTTGGGCGAGCCGTGCTAGCAAACTTTCCATGTTTGGACGGTGGGATGAATCTGGACGCCCCCAATTTAAATTATACTCCGGCAGCGTATGATGCTTGATACGCAGGCACTAAAAATTGTGCACGTGGAATATATCAACTCAATGTAAACCGACTAAATTGCGAAAACCATTGTCTCCAATTCACAATATCGAAATCAGATTTCTTGAACAACCCTACGCTCTGATTCGTGGACACTTATTCTTTGAAATATTTTTAACCGTCCAATGGATATCCACCAATCCATTTGTCAGATAATCAAATAAAAAATAATTTACAACAAATATGAACCAGAAACCATAATTTTAACGGTTCAATTTTACTTACGTTTATATCAGGTATGCATTCTCCAAGTGCATGCGTATCAACCATCACATTCTGCCCGAGTATCAAAGTTTTTTTTTTTCCGAAATCAGATTGTGACAGGAGATTTGATAAGCCAAGCGCGTGTATGTGAAGCCATGCTCATCCAACAACAATGCATACGTGCCATTGTAATACACGTGTGAAAGATTACCTTCCTATCAGGTGGACCACACGTTTTAGATTTTCTGATGTAAAACTCAGGACGTTTCACTTCACTGGCGAGGGAAAGTCTACAAAAAAAAATGGACGGCTATAACGTTTTCTCAACTATCCACTAGTTTGTACACCGTGCCCCACCTGATCAGTGAAGAAGGCTGACCTAATTTTGAAATCAGGATAGCTAAGAAACATGGGCCATCTGATGGAAATCTCAGATGTTGAACACGTGTTTCCATATTGGCACGTGTCAACTACTGGCTGTGGGCGTGCTTCCACGCGCGCATGAAACTAGGAGACGTCTTCTGACAGTGGAGTACGTGACGTGACTCGTGAGTGCTGATGAGTGGACAGGGAGGGGCATCTGTTATAACAACGGTTCTACGCAGCGCGTGAAACACTCTAGTACTTCAGGGCCCACCATTTTGTATGTGTCAAATCCACTCCGTCCATCTAATGAAATCCTGGATTATATGTTTGGATTTGTAAAAATTCCTATCCACGATTCATGTGGGTCACAAAACTAGGAACGATGTGGATGAGATGACAACCATAGGTTTCTTGTGGGGCCACCACGGTGTGTATCTTTAATCAAAACCGTTCAAATGGTTTGAATAGCTAGGATGAAGGGAATATATAAACCTCATCCGTATCCAAATCTCAGGTGGGCCATAATACGTCAACTTGGACTTTTGTGCGAAATTTTACACTATTCCCGTTAGTGTAGCCTATATGATATTTTTTTTAGGAATTTTATTTTTAATGTACGGTGGAGATTCGTTTTAACACATGATGTACGGAATTGATTTTATATATACGAAATGGTAGGTCGCAAAGAGCTTGGATTTTTTAAGTGCTGCGTAAAACAGGCCGTATATGATTCTGGTCCACTGGAGAGGATTAGGAGAAGAAGTTGAATAATCTTCGGGAGTATATGCATTTGTGCACACGCATCCAGAACTTATACTTGTAGGACACGTCATTCAAATCAAACCGTCCAAATCGTTTGCTATGATGTAGATTCAATTTTCCAAAATTCGATTGGATGTACGATCTAACTTCTCCTGAAAGGACGTTCTTCGTTTGGTTTCAGGCCGTTCATGTTTTATCTTAACCGTACATTAGATAGGCCAGTTAGATTCATTATCCCAGTTTAATATTTGGTTTATCGCCCATCTAAAGTGGGATTATCAGCTTCAATGGCTTAGATTGATCCTAATGATTGACACGTGTGTGGTTTCTGATCCATGCACACGAATCATAGCTCCATGCCTGACTTGCTCTTGAGTGCTTTTCAGTTCGTTGCGCAATAATCAACGGACAGTTCATTGCAGCCTTGCATTACAATTTGTCCGGTCCGTCCAAATATCGGTACGCAGATTGCGTCCTGTGGCCCTGCTTGGACCGACTCCGTCCTTGTAGAGTCTCTGTGGGGTCCCAAATATCGGTACGCGGATTGCGTCCTGTGGCCCTGCTTGGCCCGACTCCGTCCTTGTAGAGTCTCTGTGGGGTCCACTATAATGTATGTTTCTAATCCACACTGTTCATCCACTTTTCTAAATCATTTTAGAATGCGATCCAAAAAATGAGGCAGATCCAAGACTCATGTAAACTACACAGATGGGGATTAAATACCCACCATTCAAAACTTCTCGGAAGATGCAGAAGTTTCGATTAAGCTGGAATTTGTGGTGTGGTCCACTTGAACCTTGGATCTGACTCATTTTATGGTTCATGCCCTAAAATGATATGTGGACATGGATGAACGGCATGGATAAAAACACGTACATCACTGTGGGCCCCGCAGAGCCGTGACACAATCCACGTCCAGTCCAATCTTGCTTTTGAAGGATATTCAGTCGGACAGTTCGTTGCAGACCTGATATGCAACTTTCATTGTAGAGAATTTTACAGAAACCTACCTAGTTAATATGAAATTAACATTCCGCACCCTTATTTTCAAAATTGTGTAAATTAATGTGAGCCACACCTATGTTAGGTGGGAGCGTGTTAGGTGAGACCCCATCCTCACCCTTGATGTATGTATTCTGTATCCACAGCCGTTCATCCTTTTTTCTATGTCATTTTAGTGCATGATCCGAAAAATGAAGAAGATCCGATCATCAGGTGAACCATACCATAAGAAACAGTGGCGATTGGCCATTAATGGGCCACAAAAGTTTTGGATCAAGCTAATATTTGTTTTTTCCCTTCATCTAGGCTTATGTGACCTTATCAACGGATTGGATCATAAATAAACGGCCTGATAAGTTTTTAATGGTAGGGCGTTCAATCACCATTGTTTCCTTGAGTATGGTCCTGCTGAGATTTGGATCTTCTTCACTTTTGGGATCATGCTCTGAAATGATACGTAAAAACGGATGGATGATATGGATAGAGAATAGATACATCAAGGTGGGGCCCACACCATCTAACCTAATCCTCTCTCATGGTGGGCACAAGGACCAAAGTCAGCCCCATCAGTCATTTTGGGTGGATCACACGTATACGGCGACCCTTACCTTTCTGGAGAGAGAAGCTTCGGACTGTGGACACCACCTTTTATCCAGCTGTTTTTATGAAACAATACCTACTTAGATTGGGAACTTAGACCTGCTCGTACGGACACCGACTGTGAGGACGCTCATCCAACCGAGAGTTGTACGAACGGCCCAGAAGAGAACAAAGTTACATTGCCCCACAGCTATGTATTTATTATATCCACCACGTTCATCCATATTTCGAGATCATTTCGGAGCATTATCCAAAAAAAAAAAATCATATCCAAAGATCATCTGGACCATATCACAAAGAGCAGCAGGAAAATTGATTTTCACTGTTAAAAATTTTGTAAGGCCACCATAACATTCATTTTCCATCCAATCTATTCATAAGGTCACAAGGCCTGGATGAAGAGGGAAAAAAAAAATTTTCATAATGATCCAAAACTTATGTAACCCCTAAAAGGGTTTCAATGGTAGACGGTCAATTCCCCCTGCCTTTTACAGTGTGGTCCACTTGATAGTTAGATCTGTCTTATTTTATGTCTCAAGCTTAATATGAGCTCGCCAAATAGATAGACGGTTTGGATATAACACAGACCTCATGATGGGACCCACAAAAGGTGGTGGGATTACAACAGGAAAAAAAAAAAAAAACTAAAAAAAGGAACTTATGGCTACGGTTTTTCTATGGCTACGAATTATAACCGTAGCCATAGCTGTGCGCCTGCTTTTTGGATTATATTGAAAAAGGTCCAGAATTGTGCAACGATTTTGTCTTAAAAATCCTGCAGCTTTCCCTATGGCTACGGATTATAACCGTGGCTATAACTGTACTCATTACAATCTATCTATTTTTTTTTACATGGAGAACTTTATTCTATCTACATTTTTCTTTAATACATATTTATATAAATATGTATATATAAACATATAAAAAAAAATTTCTCTCTTTTAATTCATTTCTTTGTCTATTTAGCCAACAAGCATATCTCCCAAACTAGAATGATTTACTTAATGTACCACATATGATTTTGGGGTAGGAGAAGCTAATTTAGCCAACAAACCTAATTATTTTCCAAGATTCCATCGGTCGATGGTCGAAAATCCATTTCATTCACTTCATGGTCAATTACAATCACTTCGCGATCAAACTGAAAATTCAGTGGGACAAATATGAAATTGAGCGGGACAAACTAGAAATTGAGCGGGGCAAACATAAAATTGAGCGGGACAAACATTAAATTGAGCGGGGCAAACTAGAAATTCAGCGAGGCAAACATGAAATTGAGCAGGGCAAACATGAAATTGAGTGGGGCCAATGAGAAATTGAGTGGGGCAAACATGAAATTGAGCTGGGCAAACATGAATTTCAGTGGGGTAAACATGAAATTGAGCAGGGCAAACACGAAATTGAGCGGGGCAAACTATAAATTGAGCGGGGCAAACATGAAATTCAGCAGGGCCAACGAGAAATTTAGCGGGGTAAACATGAAATTGAGCTGGGTAAACATGAAATTAAGCGGGGCAAACTAAAAATTCAGCGGGGCAAACATGAATTTCAGTGAGGCAAACATGAAATCGAGCTGGGCAAACACGAAATTAAGCGGGGCAAATATGAAATTCAGCGGGGCAAATGGTGGAAAACAAAATATATTTGTGTTTTCCCTTCATTAATGTTTAAGATACCTTATGAACCAATTAGATGGCAAATAAACATGCTAGGCTTAGGAGCACTAGTCTGTTTGGAGCTGAAAACTAGCAGGGCAGTACATAATCTACCGTTAGGCTTTCTTAACATGTTAACGCCTCAAATGATCGCATGTTGTGTCGGAGAGGGAAGCTGATTGGCTGGTGTACAGCTGTTGTAGGTACGTGTCGTTGGAAGAGGAGCACTGACGCTCCTCGATCTTCGAGTTGTACGAACGGTTCAAAGGAGATCAAAGTTACATAGCCACACAGTGATGTATTTATTATATCTAGATTATTTTAGAGCATTATCCAAAAACTGAATCATATCCAAAGATCATCTGGACCACACCATAAATAGTAGTAGCAATAATGATTTTCACCGTAAAATAATTTGTAGGGCCCACCGTAATGTTTATTTTACATCCAATCTTTTCATAAGGTCACAAACACCTAAATGAAAAGTAAAAATAAATTTCATATTGATCCAAAACTTCTGTGACCCCAAAAAAGGTTTCAATGGTAGACGTTCAATCCTCTACTTGTTTTTGCACTGTGGTCCACTTGATTGTTAGATTTGTCTTATTTTTCATCTCAAGCCTTAAGACAAGCTCTTCAAATGGATATACGATCTAGATATAACACATACCCCGTGATAAGATCCACAGAACTCTCTCCCATAGCCACTCCCCTATATAAAATGCATTCGGTCCCTAACACAGATCTCATGTTTGCCCCGCTCAATTTCATGTTTGCTCCACTGAAATTCATCTTTGCCCCGCTCAATTTTTAGTTTGCCTTGCTCAATTTCTCGTTGCCCCCGCTCAATTTCATATTTGTCTCGCTCGATTTCTAGTTTACCCCGTTGATTTTCGACCATCGACCTAATGAAATCTTGAAAAATAACCAGGCTAGTTGGCTAAAGTAGCTTTTCCTACTCTAAAATCATATGGGTACATCAAGTAACTAATTTTGGTTTAGAAGATATTCTTGTTAAATGAAAAAAGAAAGAAATGAAAAAAGAAAAAGAAAAAGAGAGAGAATAAAATTTTATATGCTTATATATGTATATTTATATAAATATGTATTAGAGAAAATTGTAGGTAGAATAAAGTTCTCCAGGTTAAATAATAAAAATAATAAAAATAATAATAATAATTATTATTTTTTGCTTAGACTAGTTATGGCTATAGTTATAATTTGTAGCTATTGGTAAAATCACCTTTGAATTGAAAATTGCAAGATTTTTGAGGCAAACTCGCTATACAATTCTGGACCTTTTTCAATAATATCGAAAGACCTTCGATATATCGAAGTACATATCGAAATACCTTTGACATATTTCAAAGGACATATCGAAAAAGCAGGGGCTACGGTTATGGCTACGGTTATAATCCGTAGCAATAGGGAAACCCAACTTTCCAAAATCACATTTCTTTTGTGGGTCCCATCATGAGGTCTGTGTTATATTCAAACCGTCCATCTATTTGGCGAGCTCATATTAAGGCTTGAGACGAAAAATAAGACAGATCTAAATATCAAGTAGACCACACTGTAAACGGCAATGGGAAATTGAATGTTTACCATTGAAACCCTTTTATGGGTTATAGAAGTTTTGGATCATTATGAAATTTGTTTTTCCTCTTCATCCAAGTCTTTGTGATCTTATGAATGAACTTAGACGAGTAGGATTTCTCACAAACATCACAGTGGCCCTCAAAAAGTTTTTAATGGTCAATGTTCATTCAACACTGTTTAACGTGGTACACTTGAGATTTGGATACACCTCATTTTTGGTCTCATGCCATAAAATGATGTGGAAAAATATATGGACAGCATGGATGAAAAGCAAACATCATGGTGAGGCCATAGATCACCGACCGTCTGCCATTGGCTCGTGGTAGGGGGAGTCCCCAATCCGTTTCCTTGAAAGGAAGAAAAGTTTCGTCCTCAAATTTGCTGTCCGTATGAGCAGGTCTAAGTTCCCAAAGTTTGTAGTGCTTCATAAAACTTGCTGGATAAAAGGTAAGGTCCACCGTCCCAAATTTCTCTTCAGGAGAGGATTAGGTGAGATCTAGATCCCAGATCCACCGAGGTGGGTGGGACCCCTGACTGTGGAGCCCACTCTAATGTATGTGACTACATCCAACCCGTCCATCATCCGTATTGAAAAGATCATTTTAGGGCCTGATCAAAAAATAAAGTAGATCAAAATCTCAGGTGGACCATAATACAGGAAACAGCAGTAACCCACCATTAAAAACTTCTAATGGCCACAAAATTTTTGGATCAAGTTGATATTTGTGTGGTCTCTTCTTCAATATCCATGTGACTTTATCAACAGGTTGGATGGCAAATAAACATTTCGCTGGCCTTTTGATGTTTTTAACGGTGGCATGTAATCACTAATGTTTCTTGTGGTATAGACCATACAATAAAATTTGGATCTGCTTTATTTTTTCGGATCAGCTTTTAAAACTTTGAAAGGCGTGGATTTAAGGCACATACGTTACCGTAAGGAACGCGGATTGCGCCATACTCTGCCGTCTCTAGCTCCGAATGGGTTGTTCTGTGGGGCGCTCACCGTAATGTATCTATACATCAAATCCGTCCATTCCTTTTCGCGTATCATTTTAAAGTACGATCACAAAAATGAGGTAAATCTAACGCTTAAGTAGACCATACCACAAATGACTCTTGCATTCAATATAATGAGCATTTAATGCAACCAAGCTTATTATTTGGTATGGTACGCTTTATCGTTGGATCTATCTCATTTCTGTGTTCATGCCCTGAAATGATATAAGAAAAGAGATATACGGCTTAAATGTACATACACATCACGGTGGGCCAGCATACAGAACTGCTTGTTGAGGGCTAGAGACAGGCGGGGTAAGACGCAATCCGTGAAAGGGGGTGTTTGGCGCATGGTATCGGGAAGGATTGGGTGGGATAAAATTCAAAAAACATAATTATTACATACCGCAGGTATTGTCCCTGCCATGGATAAGCTTAAATCTATGTTTGTAATAAGGTGGTACATTGAATGGATATACCCACCATTATTTGAAATTTTTGAGAACAATATATATGTGTTATATCCAAACCGTTCATCTGTTTTGTAACCTCATTTTATGGCATGGGCCTAAAATTGAAGTAGATCCAAAACTTATGTGGCCCAAAGAAGTTTTCAATGATAGATATTCAATCTCGGCAGCTTTCTATGGTGGGGCCCACTTGAGCTTTAGATCTATCTGATTTTTTGGCCCATCATGGTGGGACCTATACAACTTATAACATTGAGTGGAATTTGCACATGACCCAATGCAATTACATCTAATATAATTCCAAGCTTTTCCAGTCTTTTCTGGCATTGAAATTAGCTAGGACCAAATGCAATTCCATCCCACCTGAGCCCATCTAATACCATGCGCCAAACGCCCCCTTAAGCTCACACAGTAGGGGTCCTACCTAGCTCGGGAATCTAACCTAAAATGTTCCCCATCTTTCAAACTGTTCCAACGGGTGGGACTAATTTTTGGCCCTTGCATAAATTTGAATTTGTCATTTAATAGTTAGAGTATGTTTTATATAATCATCACTGTGGGCCTTACAAAAACCAAGATTCGGGGTTTCTCTTCCAACTGATTCTTTTGGGGAGCATGGATTTGACAACCTTGGATTTGAAATCCTCCTATTGTATAGGGCACCTTAATTCAGTATTCCTGATAATTCAAAAGTAGTTATGCATAATATATTTATTGGGATTTAAATTTAATTATTAAATCGACTTTAATATCTTTATTTAGTGTACATATGTAATGTTTGACATAATGGTTGTAATAAACCAGTCGACATATATACTTTGCTTAAAAGAAATGAAATTCCAAGTCTATATGGGGTACAAGCACAAGATCACATCCAAGTAATTAACTAGCAATTTTTAACCCTTGATTTACATGGACAATGTTTGGACGCCTCACGTGGCCACGTGTGGCCTGGTGTGCCCCCGTGTGCCCCATGTGCCTCTCGCATGGCCTCATGTGGCCTCGCATGGCCGCGTGTGGCCTCGTGTGACCACGTGCATTACAAGTAATTATAGTGATGCAATTGATAAACTAATTGTTTTGCGATATCATCATTGGGTCATGTGCCCAATAGATTAATAGTCTAATAAGGCGGGTTACACATGCGACTCTTGGAAGGATTTTAGGTGTAATCCAAGCCTTCACCTTGAATTTCAAACTCCCTACCTTTGATAGGATTTGAAACCCCTACTTTATGGTGTCAAGCATACCAAGGGGATTTGAAAGCCTAACTTAGGGAGGCTCAAGGAGATGTTAAAAGATACATGTTTATACATATATGAATCAAAAGAAGATCATATATATATAAAATAAGTTTTCATTTTATAAAAAGTTGAACCATGTGTTGTTGAAAAAATCAATATAAAATAGATGTATAAAGTTCGTAGCCAGTTAATTTATCAACTAACGCTTATCAATATATAAAAATTCATAACAAGTAATAGTTAAAATGCATTTTCCATTTGTAGATTTCCCACCAAAAGCAAGAATGAACTTCTCTTTAGCTTCAACTGGGCTTCGATGAAATGTCTCTAGAAGAATCAATATCTATTGGACAATCATATGGGTTAGGTACGAAGTATTTTCGATGTGCCCCGGAAACAATTGACGAATTAAATTGACAAATTAGAAGCCTAACCAATTCAATCTTGACCAAATCACCTAAGCCTTTCAAAAACCCCAACCACGCACCAATCCAATAAAACTACCTCCAGCCAATCCAAATAGTCTTAAGAATCCATATGGATCGAATAGAAGAGGTCTTCAATATGATCTAGAGATGAATTCTAGATCGGATTGGTGGGCCCACAACTCGTTGAAACCAGATATCAATCGATTATCCAATATATTAAAAAACTTTGGCCATGCATAACTTTAATAAATCTGCATTTAACAAACCTCTATGGAAGATTGTGGGCCGGAAACTTTGGCCAGCAACTTTCTAGAAGATTGCCCATTTAATGGTTTTCATATATTTCACATACACATCATGGTGGGCCCTTAATAAATTGTGTATGTCCCTCCCTCAACAATGTCGGATTTCTGTATATGTGTGTGTGTAATTTTACCATACGCCCAACCTTGATTGTTGGCGGGGCCCACTATAATGTGTATGTGAGATCCATTAAGACCATTAGACTTGTAATCATATGTTATACCCAAGGCCAAAACTTAGGTTGACATATGATTCGGGTGGGCCACATCAAAAGAAACAGTTGGGAGAGAGACGGTTACTGACGCAAGGATGAACGTGATGAGGTCGGGCACCGTCTCCCTCAAGAGGATAATTGTTCCGAATCCACGGAACTTCTCTGGACTCCTCATAGAGGCTTCTCGAATCCACAAGAAAGAAAGCAAGCAAAATAGAAAATAAATTCTATAAAATTCGAAATTGATTAATGAATGAAATAAACGAGTTCATAACCCTTTAAATAGGGATACCAAGCAATGGGAGAGAAATCAAAAGCAAACTACAACTAAAACTCCTAGAATTCATAACTTACTATAAATAGTAAACTTACTATTTATAGACAGTCGTGATGTGTACTAGTGCGCAAGGTTTTCAGCCAAAAATAATAAGTGTCCTATTTGGTTTCACCAAGCTGTTCTCTTAATTTTTCTAAGCTCTTTTCGCATTGGGCACAACTCCTGAAGCCCAATGGATGAATAGTTATAATCAAACTAAAACTTACTATTTATAGTAAAAATGGAATTAAAATATGGAAATGATCGTCGATCCCGGGGTATTTCGCAAATCCGGCTTGCATAACTCGGCGTAGCGGGGTTGGTTAGCTAAAGTAGCTCGTTCTACTACCTCAAAATCATATATTTTATTCCCGATAACTCATTCCAAATTGTGAAATACACCCGATCTAAGGTCTTACGGTCCGGATCACTTCTATCATCGATCGGGCCTTTTCTGATCCATCTTAGCCATGAAACTGTTCGCGACCCGCTCTACATCAGTCCCCTCCACTTCAAAAGAACTCGTCCTGATCTGGTTCATGATAATCGGTCAGGTCTGCGACGTTGAAAGTCTGTGAGATTGCCATGTCATCTGGAAGATCAACAATATAAGTGTTGTCATTAATCTTTCGGATGATTAGAACGGGTCAATCTTCTTATTCTTCAACTTGTTGTACGTCCTGGTCGGAAATCTCTTTTTGCATAAATGGACTATAACGCGGTCGCCCACCTCGAACACTTTTTGTCGCCAATGTTTGTCCGCTTGTTCCTTATACTTCTCGTTCAATGCATGTAGCTTGGTTTGCACTTCCACATGGATACCCATGATCCTATCTATCATATGTTCCGCTGCAATGCTCGTGCTTGGGAGCTTGGGCAGAGGGACCAAGTAAAGTATGTGGGGAGGTACTCGTCCGTGGATAATCTGGAATGGTGATTTCCCTATCAAGCGGTTTACCATGTTGTTGAATGCAAACTCTGCTTGAGACAAGGTCAAATCCCACGACTTTGGTTTTTCTCCTGAAATACAGCAAATGAGGATTCCCAACGTATGATTCACAACCTTGGTCTGCTCATCAGTCTGTGGGTAGTAGGCGCTGCTGAATTAAAGTCGTGTATCGAATCGAGTCCACAAAGTCTGTCAAAAGTGGCTAATGAACTTTGTGTCACGATCAGAAGTAATGGTCTTGGGGACCCCGTGTAGCCGTACGACCTCCTCGAAGAATAAATTTGCCACGTGTGTTGCATCGAGGGTCTTATTGCATGGTATAAAGTGCGTCATATTGGATAAATGATCTACCACCACGAACACCGAATCCATGCCGTGTTGTGTTAGTGGGAGACTAAGCACGAAGTCCATAGATAAATTCTCTCAAGAACCATCAGGCATAGGTAACGAGGTGTAGAGGCATGTATTCTTAGATTGCCCCTTGGAGGCCTGACAAACATGACAACATTGTACAGTTTTTCCCACATCACGTAACAATTACGACCAGTAATATCGTTCTTCCATAAGAGCTCGTGTCTTGTCTTGCCCAATGTGTCCACTGAGACCAACTTCATGTAGCTCTTAAATAATCTGCTCTCTCAGAGAACTTTGGGGGATGCACAATCGATTCTCTTTGAAGAGGAAACCGTCCTGTATATGAAGGTCACTGGGGTGACCTTCTTGACACTTCATCCAAGAATCTTTGAAGTCCTCGTCCTTAGCATACAACTCCTTAAGATAGTCGAAGTCGACCACCTCATTGCTCATCGTAATAAGTAGTGATGCACTTTGACTAAGTGCATTAGCCACTTTGTTCTTCTGCCCTGAATTGTGCTTCGAACGTGAATTCCTGTAAAAACGTAACCCATCTAGTATGCACACGATTTACATTAACCTAACTATTAATAAACTTTAATACTTGATGGTTGGTGTACAGAACAAACTCTCTTTGAATCAGATAATGCCGCCAATGTCGCAGTGCCTGAACAACTGCATATAACTCAAGCTTATATGTCGACCACTTCTTTCGGGCTTCGCTGAACTTCTTGCTGTATAAGGCTACCGACCTGCCTTTCTGTGATAATACTCCTCTAATTTCGATATATGAAGTGTTACACTCAACCTCAAATAGCTTATCGAAATTAGGAAACACCAAGACTAGTGTCGTTGACAAACGATCCTTAATCTTATGAAAGCTCTTGCTAGCTTCATCGGTCCACTGAAACGGTCATTTTTTCATGCAATCTATAATAAGCGCGACTATTGTGCTAAAATTTTGCACAAATCGACGATAGAATGTCGCCAACTCGTGAAAACTCCTCACCTCATGAATGTTTGTCAGGTCGATCATTCCCTAATGGCTCGTACCTTTTTATCGTCCACACGGATGCCCGTGGACGTTACAACAAATCGTACAAATAATAGGTTGTCCGTAAAAAAACTACACTTCTTCAAGTTGATGTACAACTTGTTAATTTGTACGACTTGTAGCACCTGCCTGAGACATTTCCTTTGCTCCGTCTCATCCAGGCTATATATAGTATGTCATCAAAATATATTACCACAAATCGGCCAGTGAACAGTTTTAGAACTTGATTGATTAAACGCATAAAAGTACTTAGTGTGTTCGATAGGCCAAAGGGCATGACCAACCACTCATCTAACCCTTTCTTAGTCTTGAATGTCATTTTCCACTGATCACTTGGTCGAATACGAATTTAATGGTACTCGCTCCTTAGGTATAGTTTAGAGAACACCTTGGCCCCTTCTAACATATCGAGCATGTCGTCCAACCGTGGTATTGAGAATCGATATTTGATGGTAATTTTGTTGATTGCCCGACTGTCGACACACATGCGCCAACTTCCATCTCTTTTTTTTTTTGCGTTAATAACGCTGGTACGGCACATGGGATCATGCTCTCTCCAAGAGATACTTATGGATTAATTCCTCCACTTGCTCCTGAGATATCTCACACTCCTTCGGACTCATCCGATAATGAGGACAGTTGGGCAAACTAGCCCCAGGGACGAGGTCTATGTGATGTTGAATGTCCCTCATAGGGGCCAATTCATCAGATAAATCTTCAGGCCAGACTTATTTGAATTCGTTTAGCAATAGTCTTAAACTTGGAGGAATGTTTGAGGGTTCCGATTCATCGCCCTTCACCACTACGACGCATACCTCACCGGTTTCCTTGGATTCCTCCATGAAATCCTGAATGATCAAGAGGGAACTCCCCTCCACTTTAGAGGCTTCGGGGTGGTTCTCTGGTGCCATAGGGGCATGAATTATTTTTCAATTATCCTTAACGAATATGTAGACATTGTCTCATCCTTGATGGGTCGCATCATGGTCCGATTGCCAGGGTCGACCGAGTAACATATGACATGCTTCCATGTCGATCACGTCGCAAAGTATTTTATCCTTATAATTATTACCAATTGAAAATGAGATAGTGCATGGTTCAGTTACCTTGGTCTTGTTCACCTTTTTTATCCAGCCAACTGAGTACGGGGAAGGATGTTTTGTCGTAGGTAGCTGCAACTTGTCCACCATCACCCTTGAGACGATGATCTCGCTACTACCATTGTCTATGATCACATCTGTCATGCCCCGAAATTCGGTACCTGAGTTGGCTAGGCCCAAACCCGAATTCCAGGACTGTGAGTTGTACTTAAACAAAATATATGACGCAAGCCACATAGTTTCCATGCATTTTCAAGGTAACCAGAGTCAAACTAAAAGATAAAATAAATAATAACCCATTCTCATTAATTGGATGTTACTAAATCATCATCAAAACTTTATTATATTGGAATAAAAATAAACTAAATAATAAATCATTATCCAAAATGCAAACTAATCCTAAAATAAAAATAAAATTAACATCTTGTATAACTTACTCGCATTATTACATCTTTGTATCTGTAAAACAATCTACAAAGGTGTGAGCGCTACGGCTCGTAGGTCAAATCATTCTTAAAATCGAAAATACTACGTTGACATTAAGTATAACTTGATAAAATAAATAAAATCAACACAACTTATCATAAGTAGACATGTTACAAAAGAGAAAATACCAAAAGATCAAGTCGTTGTGCATGGTATCATGGGCTGGTAGGGGCCTAGCACCAAGGGCCACAACTGACGTCAGTCCCATACCTAACGTCCGAAGTGATTTCATGATGATAGACTCCCAATCCCGAATAGTCTCATATCTATTAGGGATCGTGGCCCACGAATGTGTGCACCAAAATTTTATTTAGGCATCCACAACCTGCATATAAGAGAACATTAACATTTTAATAATAACAATTGAAATTCTAATAAAGGATTCAAATAAAATAAAATGACTTCTGATAAGTTTTTGGACTTGGCCAGGGCAGAGTACCCGTATATAGATTCATTTAACCTTACACAAAAATAATAATAATAATAATAACTTGCATCCTGGAACATGGGTCAGGGATTGAATATCACGTACGACATACATCCTGAAACACGGGCCAGTGATCGAATATCCACAATTGCTAAATTTTAAATGCGACACAAAATAAACATCCTTTTCGGGAATGACCCGGGCAAAGTACCTATAACAACATGATCCTTTCTAGGGCAGAGCACCCATAACAGCAGTCAATTAAATGCGTTCCATAATATGAAACATAAATTAAATAAAATGAGAATCAAGTAAATTCAAGTAATTTCAATTTACACAATGATGCTCAAATAAATTCAATGTACATATTAATTATCGACTAAACTCAACGTAATGTAATGTTTTCAACGGGGAAGATCACTACTTGATTGTGAATAAATATTCGGATGTGAAAGAATCCGACGTCTAGTTGTTAGCACTGAAATTGTGTTGGAGCAACAAGGGTCGGCGGATCTAAAAGATCGAGCAATTGACAAGATTTGGAAGGTCTCACGCAATTTCTTAGTTTCTGTATTTCGAAGAGTTAGAGAGAGAGAGAGAGAGAGAGAGAGAGAGAGAGAGAGAGAGAGAGAGAGAGAGAGATGTGGCACACCATGTTAATAATGATTTGTAGATTAGCAAAGCGGATAGATCCGAGGGATGGGTTGATCGATGACTAGGATTGAAAGGATGGACATAAAGGATTCTCTGGATGGAAGTCTTGTGGATCAACAACAAGTCGTGTTTCCCAATGTGGAGGGAGTTCGGTAGAAGATGGGTTTCGTGCACTAATTGTGCACCCCGAGAGGCTTAGCTTCCGGTTTTGATGGGATAAGGTAGTGTGAAAAGAGTCCAGGCCTTTCGTTAGTTTTGCAATGTCATGAAGGGTTAGGAACTTAAAAATATAGAAGACTAGGATCACATGTGGGCTGCACTAGAGGTTTTAGAGCAAAGGACTGAAATAGGTGGAGTTTTATGGGATTCCGATTTGAATGAACGGTTTGGATCCTGAAGGTGGGTCCCAACAATGATGGTCAGTTAAAGGCAGATGGGTTAGTTTTCTCTTTGTGAAACGAAGAGGAAGGAATAAGAGAGAGAAAATCAAAGCAGGTTGTTAACGTGGTGACGTGCTGACGCACGTCACTTAAATTCTTTCTCTCTTTTTTTTTTTTAAAAAAAAAATGACAGTGGGCCCCATAGAGATGTCATGACAAATCCACTCCACCCATCAGTTTTGCCCGTTAAAGTTAGGGCATGGGCCCAAAAATTAGGGCAATCCAAAGCTCAAGTGGGCCACATCATAGGAAACAATGGAACCCACTGTTGGAAAAAAAAGGGGCGTTACATTCTACTTCCCTTAACAAAAATTTCGTCCTCAAAGTTTACTATACTATCAACCATCCTAAAATTATGTATTGCTGCGAATGATATGGATTGCGCTCGCATTTCCTCTAGTTGTGGTGTTTCTTTGAGTGGCAACTTGTGTTATCATTTGTTGGAGCTTGCTCTTTTCTAGTAGCTTGTTTTTTGAGTTAACAGAATGGATGGCGGCCTCTTGGCTTAGATAGTTGTTGATAAGGTTGACTCTGTTGGAATCTGGTTGTTGCTATCCTTATGTCGATCGTTGGCATTGTTGTTGTCATACTTGGTATGGTTGTATAGAAACTTGTTGCCGCAATATTATGGTTACCGGTACGGGTGATCGATATTGTCTTCTGGCTCATGACTTAGTCCGGTGCGTGACTATTAATGTGCTCTTGCTCCAAGGTCTGACTTCTTCTCTATTTGCTACTGGCTCTTCCAAAGTACTCGTAAGTTTTCATCGCTATATTTATAAATCGACTAATAGGGTTCCTTATTCTACCTCACAAGAAGTATAGTTCACATTTCTAATCCAAATTGACTAATCTATTAAGATATCATCACTACAAATTTTATTATGTGATGAATTTAAAGAGGAGTTGATATCATATAAAATCTCCTTGATAAGATGCAGAAGTAAAACTAGTACCTTCGGGAGTCTAAGCTTCTGGTTGATGAGCGTAACCCACTGATGCTGTTGGGTCCTCATGTGGTGGCACAGTATCATCGTATGCCTGCGTCATGTCTTCCAGTGGCAGTGTTGGGTCGTTATAATCTTGAGTAGGGTCCTTGCACTGTTGGCGTGCGTACTCTTGAGGCTGAGCTGGATCGTCTGCGGTTGATGTTAAGGCATGGATATGCCTTGGAGCTAGTAATCGTTGTGTTTGGATCTTTGGTCTCGGTTGCTGATGCAAGGGAGGCCTAACTTGTTGTTGTGTTTGCTGAGGCTGCACAAATCTTTGCGGATATGGTTGCGATGGTGTTAGATTCAGTTGCATGCCCTGAGAAGACAACGGAGGTAGTCAGTACAAAATTAGTTGCACAAACAATGGAGGTGGTCGATAATGTTGGTGTGGAGGCCCTTAATTATGCGAATATGGGAAACGAGAGGGTCGTCGACAGAGGCGAGCAGGGTGACCTATGCATCCACAGTTATGATAATTTCTGGTGAAGAGTGATGAAGGTTTCGCAGTGTCGAGTCTAGTTGTCGGTGTTGTCATCGTCTTACGTCTCTTTGTTGTTCTCTTTGGGTCAGTCTCACAGCTGAAGGTAGGTGGACTCTGCCTCCTAAACTTTCCACGTAGAACTCTTGTCCCTTCATGTGCTACTGGCACGAGCTGAGCTTTCTCTTGGGTGTTGGGTCTAAGTAATTGGGTATCTAAGAGGTTTGTGACTCCTTCCATTGCCTGGAGGAATTTCTCGATTATCGCACTTCGCCTAGCTGCATCGGGTACTGAAGTCTCCGATGCGGTTTCGTTACTTATACTCGAGTTCAACATGACCTATTATAAATAATGAAAGATCTAAGTACATTGGATGGTAAACTAAGTTGTAAGGAAGATTGGATGGATAAGAGGTGTTATACATGAAGGTTTAAAAGAAAGATGGGCTGAGTTATGTATCAAGGTTCAACTGTATAAAAATTCAGGTCTTGGGTTTATGTTATTTCTATTGTTTTTGGTATTTATAGGAATCAAATTAGTCTAAAACTTTTTATAACGATGCATCTATTATTTTATTATAACTCTATAAATTTCAGCTTAATCCAAAGTTTACAAAAAATTCTAAGATTCGAAAAATTAAGTCTGCCCAAGCGTAGACGATTTCTGACTAGTATACACATAAATTAAAATCGGTATAGGAGAAACCTAAAATTATATATATTTTTTATTTTTCTATAAAACTACACTTATTAATCTACGCCTGAGATTTTAAATTGCCTTAAACAAAGTTATAATTAATTAGTTATGATTTATATAATTCAGGTGTTTTTTGCTTGCTACCGATGTCTAACTTACAATAGTAGGATAAAAATTCTTAAAAATTCCTTAGGGTCCAGATTTGGGTTGTTAGTTCAATATCAAGTCTAAATAAGATCATATTTGATGTCAACATAGATGCAAATGGTTTCCAAGTATATTTTATAGTTTTCCTATTATAAAAGTAAATGACTTTATGTTTGGGTCACTAATTTGAAACACAACCTAGGTTCTCAGTTGGAATCTACAACCTAGGCTTTGATACCAATCTGTCACGCCCTGAAATTCGGTACCCGAGTTGGCCAGGCCCGAACTCGAATTCCAGGACTGCGAGTTGTACTTAAACAAAATATATGACGTAACCCACATAGTTTCTATGCATTTTCAAGGTAATCAGAGTCAAACTAAAACATAAAATAAATAATAACTCATTCTCATTAATTGGAAGCTTACTAAACCATCGTCAAATCTTTATTATATTGGAATAAAAATAACCTAAATGATAAATCATTATCCAAAACGCAAACTAATCCTAAAATAAAAGTAAAATTAACATCTTGTCTAGCTTACTCGCATTATTTCATCTTTGTACCTGTAAAACAATCTACAGAGGTGTGAGCGCTATGACTCGTAGGGTCAAATTATTCCTAAAATTAAAAATACTACGTTGACATTAAGTGTAGCTTGATAAAATAAATAAAGTCAACACAACTTATCATAAGTAGACATGTTACAAAAGGGAAAATACCAAAAGATCGAGTCATAGTGCATGGTATCATGAGCCGGTAGGGGCCTATCACCAAGGACCATAACTGACGTCAGTTCCATACCCAACGTGCGAAGTGATTCCATGATGATGGACTCTCAATCCTGAATAGTCTCATACCTATTGGGGATCGTAGCCCACGAATGTGTGCACCAAAATTTTATTTAGGCATCCACAACCCGAATATAAGAGATCATTAACATTTTAATAATAACAACTGAAATTCTAATAAAAGGATTCAAATAAAATAAAATGACTTCTGATTCATTTTTGGACTTAGCCAGGGTAGAGCACCTGTATATAGATTCACTTAACCTTACACAAAATAATAATAATAATAATAATAATAATAACTTGCATCCTGGAACACGGGCCAGAGATTGAATATCACATATGACATACATCCTGAAACACGGACCAGTGATCGAATGTCCACGATTGCTAAATTTTAAATGAGACACAAAATAAACATCCTTTTCGGGAATGACCCAGGCAGAGTACCCATGACAACATGATCTTTTCTAAGGCAGAGCACCCATAACAACAGTCAATTAAATGCGTTCTATAATATGAAACATAAATTAAATAAAATTTATACTACGATCCAATGCTCAAATAAATCAAATTAATCTATAAAATGAGAATCAAATAAATTTAAGTAATTTCAATTTACACAATGATGCTCAAATAAATTCAATGTACGTGTTCATTATCGACTAAACTCAACGTAATGTAATGTTTTCAACGGGGAAGATCACCTACTTGATTGTGAATAAATATTCTGATGTGAAAGAATCTGACGTCTAGTTGTTAGCACTGAAATTGTGTTGGAGCAACAAGGGCCGGCGGATCTAAAAGATCGAGCAACTGACAAGAGTTGGACGGTCTCACACAGATTGCTTAGTTTCCGTATTTCGAGAGAGAGAGAGAGAGAGAGAGAGAGAGAGAGAGAGAGAGAGAGAGAGAGAGAGAGAGAGAGAGAGAGAGAGAGAGATGTGGCACAACATGTTAATAATGATTTGTAGATTGGCAAAGTGGATAGATCCAAGGGATGAGTTGATTGATGACTAGGATTGAAAGGATGGACAGAAAGGATTCTTTAGATGGAAGTCTTGTGGATCAACAACAAGTCATGTTTCCCAATGTGGAGGGAGTTCGGTAGAAGATGGGTTTCGTGCACTAATTGTGTGCCCCGAGAGGCTTAGCTTCCGGTTTTGATGGGATAAGGTAGTCTGAAAAGAGTCCTTGCCTTTCGTTAGTTTTGCAATGTCATGAAGGGTTAGGAACTTAACAATAAAGAAGACTAGGATCACATGTGGGCCGCATTGGAGGTTTTAGAGCAAAGGACTGAAACAAGTGGAGTTTTATGGGATTCTGATTTGAATGGACGGTTTGGATCCTGAAGGTGGGTCCCAACGATGATGGTTGGTTAGCGTCAGATGGGTCCAGTTTTCTCTTTGTGAAACGAGGAGGAAGGAATAAGAGAGAAAATCGGAGCAGGTTGTTAACGTGGTGACGTGCTGACGCACATCACTTAAATTCTTTAAAAAAAAAATGACAATGGGCCCCATAGAGATGTCATGACAAATCCACTTCGCTCATCAGTTTTGCTCGTTAAAGTTAGGGCATGGGCCCAAAAATTAGGGCAATCCAAAGCTTAAGTGGGCCACATCATTGGAAACAATGGAACCCACTGTTGGAAAAAAAAGGGCGTTACAACATCACAGACCTTTTCATTGACAGTGCATCAAGTACGGAATATATTGTGCCGCTGTGGATGTAATTCCTTCCGTGGGATATACAGTAATCGTCTCACAATTAGAGATTCGCCATGATACTCACTCGTTAATTCGTCGCCATCTGTTATTTCTTCAGTGGCTTGTTCATGTTCATTAAAGCCAGGGTCTTCTTCTGCGGCCTCATATTCAGTGCCCCCTTCATTTATGGTCAAGTGTGCTGTGGGACATGGAGGACAGGTGTTTGATAAGTGGCCTGGTTGGCCACAGCAGTAACAATTGTTCGTCATTGACCGAGCACAAGGATTTAGAATCCTACTCGGGCCCGCTGTTTGAGGTTTGAATGAGCCACTCCCCGTATAACGGTTTGTGGTTGCAGGAGGTTGAGGACATTCTCCTACTGGATCCTGCGTGAGACTCATCATGGGGGTCGAGTTGAAGGATAGGGCCGAGCAAGAACTCTTGCAAGTTGCATTTCTGCCCTACCCGCCAATTGAACTGCTTCATCCACGGTCCCGACTGGGTATATCTGAACTCGGTCCTGAATTGTTAGTCGTAACCCACCTATAAATCGTGCCACCTTCTGTGACTCAGATTCTGACAGATCGTTTCGTGTTGTCAACCGCTGTAATTCTTTAGTGTAATCTGTGACGGTTCAATTTTCTTATCGGTAATTCTGGTATTGTTGAAATAATATCTGCTCATAATCACTGGGGAGGAATCGTGATCGAAGAAGACGTCTCATCCGTGGCCATGATGAGATGGACGCCTTGTTCTTGAGGGCTCGTGAGAGTTGTAATTACTCCCACCATGCAGAAGCACCAGATTTTAATTTAAACGATACCAATTTTACCTTTTTATGATCTGAAGCATCCATATAATCAAAATATCTCTCTACTTCGGCTAGCCAATCGAGGAAATCTTCTATGCGTAATAAACCATTAAAATTAGGAAGTTCAGTCTTACCTCGATAGTCTCTTTCAGCATGATCTAGATGATCGCTTCCATGGATTGGTCGTCAGGCAAAACCTTCATTAAGGTCCTTGTCGCTAGAACTTGAATCATCTAGTGTAGCCTTACGATTTGCCACTGGTGGTGCTATACGAAAATCGAGGTTGTGCCGTACAACAACCATGGGTGGTGGAGCAACCATAAGTGGCGGAGCACCGCCTAGGGCTCGGGGCAGAAGTAACGCATCCGCAAGACGGCAAGGGTTGCTTGCAGCCCTTGCATGGTCAACTGACTCTCTCGGTGGAAAGCTTCCATTCTTTTCGCAAGATCATGAATCCCTGGATCACCGTCAACAAGATTTTGGCTCATACCTTCATTATTTTACATCGGCCCGAGGGGAATCATCGCTTTGATACCATTTGACGCAGGGATGAACGTGATGAGGTCGAGCACCGTCTCCCTTAAGAGGATAATCGTTCCGAATCCACGGAACTTCTCTGGACTCCTCACAGAGGCTTCTCGAGTCCACGAGAAAGAAAGCAAGCAAAATAGAAAATAAATTCTATAAAATTCAAAAATGATTAATGAATTAAATAAACGAGTTCACAACCCTTAAGATAAAGATACCAAGCAATGAAAGAGAAATTAGAAACAAACTACAACTAAAACTCCTAGAATTCGCAACTTACTATAAATAGTAAACTTACTATTCATAGAAGGTCGTGATGTCTACTAGTGCGCGAGGTTTTTAGCCAAAAATAGTAAGTGTTCTATTTGGTTTCACCAAGCTGTTCTCCTAATTTTTCTAAGCTCTTTTCGCGTTGGGCGCAACTCCTGAAGCCCAACGGATGAAGAATTATAATCAAACTAAAACTTACTATTTATAGTAAAAACAGAATTAAAATAAGGAAACGACCATCGATCCTGTGGTATTTTGCAATCTGACTTGAGTAACCTGGCGTAGCGGGGTTGGTTGGCTAAAGTAGCTTGTTCTACCACCCAAATATATTTACCCTCGATAACGCTGTAACTAGGGCTGTACACGAACCGGGCTAGCCCGTTAACTCGCTCGACTCGGCCGAAAAAGTTCGACTCAGCCCGATTCGGAACTGAGTTCGGTTCGCGACGGGCCATTTTTTTTTCAGCTCGAAACTGAGTTCGGGCCGAGTTCGAACAGGTCCCAGTTCGGCTCGACTCGGTCCGAAACCCAACTCGACCTGGCCCGACTCGGCCGTTTAATATATATATATATATATATATATATATATATATATATATATAGTATTCTATATATATATAATATATATATATATATATATATATAGCCCGATTGCTGACCGGGCCACTTCAACTCGGTTCGGCCTTATGTACACCCCTACCGATAACTCGTTCTGGATTATGAGATACGCCCGATCTAAGGTCCGACAGTTCGGATCACTTCTGTCGTCAATCGGGCCTTTTCTGATCCATCTTGGCCATGAAACTGTCCGCGACCCGCTCTACATCAGTCACCCTTATTTTCACATGGCTCATTATAATTATTATGTGACATCCACTCCAACCACTAAACAACACACAAAAATTTAGGCTTGGGGATTAAAAAAAATAGGCCTATTAGTGATTCGAGTAGACTTCATCAAATGAAATGTTTTGGAGGGTGAGAATTGCCATGTGTATTGTTTCTAACCGTGTGGCCGACTAAAATCATTGATGGGGCTGGTTTTTTGTTTTATTTTTACCTTTAGCCTAACATCTAGTGATGCACTTGGTGGTCAGTTTGAATTTCTTCATAGTATCGATGTTGTTAGATGCATCGATGACCAATGATGCAAAAACATGTATCGCTATCGAGAGTGTTGTTTATATACACCAAAAATATCATTGTCCAAGGAAAATACTAGGGAAACTTTGGAAAATAGGTGGAATTTTTTAGTGAGGTTCAAAGAGATGCTAAAAGGTACATGTTTATACACATATATGAAATTTTATATATTATTTATATATATATATATATATTATATATCTATATATATATATATATATATAATATAAGTTTTCATTTTATAAAAAGATGAACCTGTGTTGTCAAAAAAATCAATATAAATAAATGTATAAAGCTCGTAGCCAATCAATATATCAACTAACACTTATCAACATATAAAAATTTAATAATTAGTATTAGTTAAAATGCATTTTCCATTTGTAGATACCCCACCCAAAGCAAGAATGAACTACTCTTCAACTTCAGTTGGGCTTTGATAAAAATTTCTCTAGAAGAATGGATATCTATTAGACAATCATATGGGTTAGGTGGGAAGTATTTTCGATGTGTCCCGGAAATAACTGATGAATTAAATCAACAAATTAAAAGCCATCCAATCTTGAACAAATCACCTAAGCCTTTCAAAAACCCCAACCACGCACCATTCCAATAAAAATACCTCCAGCCAATCCAAATAGTCTTAAGAATCCAGATGGATCAGATAGAAGAGGTCTTCAATATGATCCAGAGATACTCAAAAACTTTGGCCATGCACAACTTTAATAAATTTGCATTTAACAATCCTTAAAGAAATACAAAATCTAAGAGAGTTAGATAAAAAGGGTCCTCAATAACTCTTATAGACAATCACCAGACCTGGTTAGACAATGCCAAATCCGATAAATAATAAATTACAACCATTTATCATAACTCTCGGAATCTTAAAAACTCATGTAGCAACCTATATGCGAGCAAAGAGAAAACTGATAAGAAACCCTTCAAGGGCTACCTATCTAAGTTATCTTTACACGAGCAATCATTACCCAACCGTCAGAGCGAAAGAAATTAAGAAAGAAGAAGCTCATAGCCTATAACCAACCCTTCCTATATAACCTGCACACTAGCAAACTCTTGGGTAGCTGGCAATTAGCAATTGAGAGAGGCAAAGAGCGTACGAGGAAGAACTCTGTCAAACATAAGACGTGATCTTAAATCAATAAAGCCATTGCAAACAAGAGTATGATTGGAATAGGGTACATCCAACCATCCTTTTTACATAAAAATGGTTGTCTGGTTCCCCCCTTTTATTTTCACATCTCAACTCAATTTGAGTCCTATTTCACACATTTCAAGCATGTTAGTAGCACACACCCACTTACCAGTTGTTTTCATTATGTAGTATTTTCTCTCATCTGCATCATCTTTTATTGTAGTTTGTCTGTTCGAGGTCTTGAACCTTGTGAAATAACGATAGGTGTCGCCTTTTTTTTTTTTTTTGCCCATGTTAAAGTCCCTTGATATACATCGATAAGCCATCCTCTAACGGCTCGAGCTTTTAGAGAAACTGTTGATTTAACATGGTATTAGAGTGCAAGGCCCTGTGTTCAAATCCGCGAATTGCAGCCAACTGTAGTAGTGATAAAATTCCGTTGAATTCCCCAAATGTCATTAATTCATATAAAGTAAAGACCACATATTGTACGGGTAAAAAATTATGCCCAACCCTTTCCTTTTTTGTAACCGAGACCCTTACTCGAAATCCATAGCTACAAGTAAACCATAGGAGTCACTTAAGTTGGAGAATTCCTATGATTCCCTAACCATAAAAGCAATTTCGTGGTTTTCTAGCTTACTATGGATTATGAGCTTTATTTGGCTAGTGCCGACTCTAGTCAAATCGCACATATCCAAATCGTCATCCCACTCACACCATATAAAAAGAAAAAAAGAGAGGAAAAAAACAAAAGTGGGCCTATCCATGATCCGCATCGCAGTAGCGTCCACACCAATATAAAAATGTTAAAAAAATTTAAAATTGAACATAAAATTTTCATTTATTACTTAAATGTTAATTTTTTTATGCCACAAATCTATATTAATGCACAATAACCATGCATTGACATGGATTTCCATTACGATCCATGGTAAATTTTGGGAAAAAAAAAGTTTTTATGAAATTTTCATCACTTTTAAGCTTTGACCCATTTTTGTTTCAAGTTTAGATTTCTAACCAAATCCAAACTTTAATTCAATAAAAACTGAGAGTGATCGAAATCACTCAAAAGGAAGAAATTTTAAAAGAAAAGGTAAAACACAACAAATGAAAAAAAAAAAAAAAAGGTTTTTGATTTTTTTTTTTTTCAATTTATGTTAATTTTTGCCTATTTACAAAAAAAGGATATTATTAGTATTAAGGATTTTATCAATGGTATCACTAATACCAAAGAGCTTTCATAAGAGAAACTTTTCAAAAGTATCATTAATAATCAATAATATCACCAAATATTGCCAACATTATCGAAAATATTGGTGATATTTGAGACTTTTTAAACATCTAGCAGTTTCAATATCATTGAGTTAGTGATACCAATAGTTTCGAAGATTTATCAATAACATTGCCAATATTTGGAATGCTAATCTCATCACTAGTAATGCTTAACATATATACCATTTGGATTTACAAACTATAAAGCCATGCATGCTCATGCATCGCTGAGAGGTAACTAACCATGACTTACACACACACACACACACACACACACACACACCTCCCTTTAGTGCAAGTTATTGCAAGTCCCTCCTCTGTAGTTAAATAATTGGGAGAAACCTACACCAAATGATGAAAATATCTTTATAAGAGGAGTGGTTTTGCTTGTGTGGGCCAACTCTTTAAAAACTATTTCTGACCTGTTTATTAGGGTCCCTCCACCATAAATCCTGAATGATAAAAAAAAATCAAGCTAATCTAATCATGAGGTCAGCCACACTATGAAAAATAATGGAGAACAAAAAATCACAAAATTCAAATGGTGGGCCACCTGATGATTAGATCAGCATCATTTTTAGCATGTCCCATTTTCATGGAGTGGCCATTTTGAATAGGTTTGATGAGATATGAAAACAACAGTAGGCTTGCTTCTACAAGTTGCATATGATAGAGGGATCAAATGGTCAACTATTAAAAGACAATCTGCGTTAGCAGAATCTGAGGTGGAATTTATAATAAAAAAATGTAAAATAAGGGGAGTTACTTGCAATAATCCAAACCAGAGGAGATTTGCTTATGATTATAATAAGTGGAGGGGGTTATTTGCAATTATAGGAAAATGTCTTGGCATTGGTCTATTTATCCCAAATTAGAGAAACTTATGACCAATGAGAACTTAGAAGGTCTTAAGTCCAATAGGTTGGACCGTAGGTTACGGTCCACCCAATGCATAACTTCTAACTTGCTAAGTGCATGGGACATCTGACCTGTTCAATAAACTGGCCCCACCATAAGGAACACTTAATGTAAAAATCAGTCTTATTCACTGATCAAATGGACCACACTTATATTTTGCTATTTGTTAATGGTTATACATTTTCTATGTTGCGGCTCATTTGATGATTATATAGAGCTGATTTTTGCATTAGGAGATCCTCATGGCGGTGCCAACCTACTAGGAGGATTGGATTTCACGAGCACTTAACAGTTGGAAGTAATCTGCTAGGTGGACTGTAATCTTTGGTTCAACTAGTTGGACTAGAGAGTTTCTCATGACTAAGATTGGAGCTTCTTTGGACCGCACCCGTCCAAAGGCTGTCATTTTGATCTAACCCTTATTTTATCTTGTGTTTGGATACACTTTACAACCTGTCTCACCTCCCACTTAACAAAATAAGCATTGAAATGCCTACTTGAAAGAATTAAATCCAATAGGTTTTTGCTGATTGATGGTGTGTTTGGATGTACTTTGCGAACCCCATCGCACCTCTTGCTCACTAAAATGCCTACTTGACGAAATTCAATTCAATTGATTTTTGCTGAACAAAATTTAATTGAATTGGTTTTGTTCTGGTGATTGATGTTGTGCAGTTGGATATACTTTGCAAGCTCTATTCCACCTCTGGCTCGACAAAATAGGCATTGAAATGCATACTTGACCAAATTCAATCCAATTTATGTAGTGTGTTTGCGTACATTTTACAAACATAGTCTCACCTCCTGCTCACGATAACACCCACCAGAAGAATTCTATAAGGTGGGCTTCATTGATCAACGGTCTGGGTTGTCCTAAGTGTTGGATAGTGTAATCGGGTGTACCAGTGGATCCGTTAAGTTGTGATGACAGAAGCTAAAATTCCCATCCCAGGGCTTCTCTAAAGGTGTAAGGAGAGGAAGACTGCAACAGCAAAGTACACTACTTCGTTGATCTGATTCTCATACTCTGTGCACAGCTCGGTCCTTCAGCAATTCCGTATAAATCTTACACCTACTTGATGAAATTCAATCCAATTGGTTTTTGCCGATTGATGGTGTGCATTTGAATACACTTTGCAAATTCCTTCTCATCTCTTGCTCACTAAAACGTCTACTTGACGAAATTCAATCCAATTGGTTTTTTGATGATTTATGTTGTGGGTTTGGATACACTTTACAAACCTTGTCTGACCTCCAACTTATCAAAACACACACTTAACAAAATTTAATTTAATTGGTTTTGTTTTGTTGATTCATGTTGTGCGTTTGGAAGACCCTTACTTGTTTTTTAGAAAAAGCCGTGCCAACCTTATTTTAGAAAAAAGTCATGCCAACACATTTTGGGAAAAGCCCTACTAACCCTTTAGGGTAGTCACATCGTCCTATTGTGTAACAACACTAACATTTGAGGTGAGGGAACAACAAGGAGATAGGGTAAGATATATATGTGTTACATGGAGCTTGTCCACTCATAAGTTGAGTGGGAACTTATTGTCGGCATACCACTACTACCATTGGATCGGGAATGTGAACTGGCTTGTCTTCTTGCATGCGGTTGATTTGAGTAGACCACTGGGTATTGTGTTTCGGCTCTCTGAATCGGTTGCGTAATTGTATCGCTCGGTCTATAAGAATAACAAATGCCACGCTGTCTGCTTGTGCACCTATCATTCTTAACCCATGTGTTGTTCCTTGCTAGGGTTAGCACATTCTCTAGCCCCTAGTTTACAACCAAAAGGGAAGCATTAAGCCTACATTGCCAAAACAGAAGAAAGGAATCGATACGACATTCATCGGCCGATGCAAGACAGTGCATCTGAAACGTTACGCTGCATTATGGAAAAATGACTCATATCTGTATCTTTGATGGCTCATCTACTGTTCCACCCCACAATTTCACCCGTTCTGATGCCTGATCCGCCTGCGGTATAAGATTACCATTAGAATTAGTATAGTAGATTTCTGTGAGTTTCTTTTTCCTTTACACAAGAAAGACTGTTCTTATGGGAAAAAAAGGCTGCATGCATATGTGCCGCTAGAGTCAATGTGCACGTCTCTCAGCATCTGAGGATTGTGGGTGGGAATCAAAACATGAATTTTAAAATGATATACATGAACCATTTAAAAATCCCATTTCAAAATGTGCATTGGAATACCCGCTCACCATCTTTCAGTAAGGCTGTCAATATATCAGATCTTGAATTGGATCCAATCCGAATTCAATCTTAACTATCGGTTCGCATTTGGATCCTAATAACAGGAACCATTTATAATCAGATTGAATTTAAATATACCACGATTCAATTCGATAAAGATCTGATCTCATTCAATCAGTTTATAATGGTGATGCCTTAAAGGTGCAGTTTAAGTTTTGATGGAAGGTTTACAGGTTTAGAGAAAAAAATCCACTAAGCTTTCAGTGGATTATTGTATAAAAAGAAGAAAAAAAAAAGGATAAATGCATTAACGGTCTAACCAGATCAAATTCAAATCAATATATATATTTTTAATATGTAGCGAATCCAAATTTGATTAGTGTTTACTAGGATTCATCGAATATCAGATCAAATTCGGCTATCAGTCATTCTTAATTGGATATTATTCAAGTATTTTCATGCAGATGATTGATCCTTTTTTCATGAGAATGATCTACTTTGTAGTGTGCATGCTGAATGACTGGTGTACATGAGCCGACGATGATCAGCTCAGGGCCCAAAACCTGTTGAATTGAATTGTCACAACTAATTCAATAGTGGAAAAATGACTAAATTCTAATTAATCTTAGGGGCCTATGGCCCATTTGGATGTTATCTCCTGAAAAAGGGCTTCCACAAATCTCTGTTTTTTCTTGTCATCATTTTCATTGACGCACCGAAAACCAATTGGTGTATGGCAGTAGGCTTTTGAGCGCCCATTTCGACAAGTGGGGACCGGATGAGGGCATGTGAAAGTGCATCCAAACACAAGGCAAAATGAAGTTTGGCTCAAAAAATGTTTAGCCATCAAAACGTTGATTTGGAGGGTGCGTCCAAACAGGCCCTTAGTATTCACAACAAAAAAAGGCAGCCCTCAAATTTCAGTTGGATTTATTTCAAGTCTTTACTTGAAAGCAATGTATTTTAAATTTGGAGCCTTTATCACTGCATCAGAATGCTAATGAAGATAACTACAATTAGGTCATTTCCACTTACTAGGGGACTAGTTCTTGCAATTCAATTCAGTAGTGCATCCAATAGCAGTGCAAAAAGGAGTTGCAGTTTAGTCACTTTACCTCTTTCTTCCAGTTGGTTTTCCAAACGATCCCAACTAAGATCAAGGTTTGCAGCAGCGTCCCACAAAGCATGCCGGCCCAAATTCCCTATTAACACAATAGCCGAAAAATGAATTATGTAAAAGCAGGGTTATGGCATGTGGCGATGCAAGTGGAGCAAGGAGGGGATAGAAAGAGAAAACGGAGAGCGATACAGGGAAAGAAAAAAAGGAGAGAGGCAGAGAGATTGAGTCCTCCACAAATCCAAATTTGTGGGTCCACCATGTTTTAAATGTAACACTCTGTCCATCAGGTAAAAAATCAGCTATATCTACAGCCCAGGTTGGGCAGACCACATGGAATAGTGGGAAACTGGGAAAGGGATGACGAACATAGGTTTTGTATTGACCACCATGTGGTGTATCTTTCATTCAATCCATTAATCAAGTCTAACTCACTGAGATGAAGAGAAGATACAAAACTCGGCCTAACAAAAACTTAGGTGGGCCATACCATGCAAATTCAGAGGTTTTGAAAGCAACTTTACATTGTTCCCGTTGGCATGGACCACATGAGTTTTTGGTTGAGTTTTTCACTTGATGGACTGGATTTTCCATATACAACATAGTCGACCACATAGAGGGTCGCAGTCTCCTCTTCATCAACCCTACATGCAGGGAAGAGAAGAGAAGTCGGGCTGGTACCTGCATTAAAATAAGTGAAGGAAGTGGGTTGAATCTAATCCGACCCTTAAAATCTCAACTGTTCCTTGCCAAGGACAACACTTTTATGAAGAACTTACCATATCTTACCCAAGCTATAAAGACCAATAGTGAGGGAAAAAAATGTCTAAAGCTATTGGCATTATATATAGTAGAGATAAACCAATTTGAGTGAAACAAATAATTTTCCACCAAATTTTCTCTTAGAGAAATAGCATCACAACGTGAATTCTTTCCTCATTATATCAAATCATGTTTTCACATAAAGGTATTTTGGCCATAGTAGAAATAATTCAAATCCATTGTCGGGTATTTCTGCCATAGTAGAAATAATTCAAAGCCATCATCCCTATCAAAGCAATGCATTTTTGGAACATATACATAGAAGAATTGGCATATACATCCATTAACTTAGTTTAATTATGATCAGATGATTACAAGCTGTGGGCATATGATTCTTTACCGTATGATCAATATGCAATATCATCTCTTATATTGGGTAACATAATAGGGTAAAATAGGTATGGTTGAGATTACTTAAAGCAAAATCGTGTTCCACCAGTTGGGCCATTTCACGGTAAGACCCACTTCAGAAGGAAAGACCCACCATGGATAGGTGATGAAGGACAATTAACTACTTGCTCTAGAAGCTCGAACTGATAGAGCATAGCGAATCAATCCCTTTATCTCATAGCCAGGCCCCACATCCCATGGGTTAGGACATCGGCCGAACCCCCCTCGTGGGCCCCACTTCACATGGGTTTTGCTTCACATGAGCCACCCACTTCATACGGGTGGGGCCCGCCTTACACAGGCCGCCCACCCCAAGTGTGCCCCTGCATCCCACATGCCACCCCACTCGAGCTAGGTGTGAAAATGCCCCTGCATTAATACGCCATGGACAAATCCTCTTTGTTTTTTAAATCTTTAAAACGATGATTAATCCTAGCCATTAGGAAAATGATTTGATTGTAAACAATTGACTATTATAGGATTTTATTTGTCCATTAGGTTGGATGGCTAGGATCATTCGTTGCAACTCAACTTTGCCAATGGCCTCTCTTGGTGAGACTTGCCTCTTTGACTATGATAATAGTATTGCAGCTTCTGAAAATGGGAATTACCTCCACTCCCAAGTTGAACTTGTAACCCAAAAGGAACCCAAAAGGAAGCCCGAAAACATAGTAACAAGCCAAGTTGATATAAGCCACTAAAGCTTGCCAGCCACCTCCAATAGCAACACCTGCAACAACAACAACAAACTTAAATAAATGAAACTTCAACTGTTGAAATGCCTAGATTCATTCTCTTGGTTCACAAATATGGATCCAACCATTCAGAAATTTTCTATATGATCTATATTCTTATAAAAGCTGTTGATATTCTATTTAAAGAGAAGGTTAGTGATCAAACAAAAATAAGAAACATCTGGAGAAGTATGAAGAACTTTAGGGCTGTGATCATGAGAATGTGTGGTAGTGCTCATGATGCAATTTGTATGTGGAGCCTACAATTCATGATCCATGCTGTTGATTTGATGGGTCCATCAGGATGGTGAAAGTCCCAAAATGCTAAAGATTAGAAAATCCTAGCATCCAATATTTGGCTCTCTCCAACTATGCTACTCTTTTCTTAATTGTCTACTTCATAGGCCATTGATCAAAGGGTTAGGATCTTCTAGTCTTGGAATTTTCGTGGCATCCCCATCTATAGCGGGGCCCATCATATCAATGTTTGGTAGATGTACGCGTGCCCTACGTATTTGCATAGGGACTATGCCCCGGATCCCTTGTATTATTAAGTATGGATTGGTTTATCCGAGCATTTGCTTCAAAACCTTGTTTTGGGGCCTCCATATATGTCCACCTTGTTGTGTAGAACACCAACAACGCAGTGAACCGAGATCCAATCTCCAATCTCACCCATAAACGATAAACAGGAAGAAATATAAACTAGAAGAAGAATCAAAGCATTCCAAACAAACCACAAGACAAGATATACGTGGAAAAACCCCAACAAGGGTAAAAAACCACGGATGCAAACTTCTACTATGAAGAAAACAAAGATTACAAGGCAATATACTAACCTCTTCCCTTAGAAGTACAGAGACAACCCTTTGCCCACACCTTTGAATAACTCTCATAATACCTAGAAAAGCTCTAAAACCTCTATTTATAGTTTAGGCAATTTTCCTTTTGCACCCTTGCGAAAACCGACTAAAAAAACCGTAGTCCCCATCAAATCCGGAAACGAATCTGCGTAACCTTGACTGGTCGACCAGAGTGCTTGACTGGTCAAGCGGACCCTCGATTGGTCGAGCATGGGCCTAGACTAATCGAGTACCGTGGAACCCAAAAATCGATGCTTGTTGGACTTTGAGTTGAGCCAGTCCACGATTGGTCGAGTGGGCCACTCGACCGGTGGAGCAGGGCACTCGACTGGTCGAGCGGCCGTCCAGATGTGGCTCCACATCTCAACAATCTCCCACTTGAAGACACGTTGCCATAAACCTTTGTCTTCTTCATCCGGAGTACACCACCTCCCAGTCTTCAAGCTTGAAGACCAATCAAAGCTGAACAAAGCTTCAGCTTCTCACATGTGACCGCCTTGGTCAACATATCTGCAGGATTCTCACTTGTATGAATCTTCTCTAGAGCAATCGATCTATCTTTCAATAACGAACGTATGAAGTGATATCTGATGGCAATATGCTTGGTCCTTGAATGAAAGGTTGAATTCTTAGTCAAGTGTATTGCACTCTGACTGTCACTGTACAACTTGCAATTTGCTTGCTTCTTACCCAACTCTTCCATGAAACCTTGCATCCACACCATCTTCTTGCACGCTTCTGTAGCTGCAACATATTCTGCTTCCGTCGTACTGATAGATACTATCTTCTGTAACTGAGAGACCCAATTGACTGCATCACTACTGAGAGTAAAGACATAACCTGTAGTGCTTCTTTTGTTGTCGATATCTCCTGCAAAATCTAAATCTACGTAGCCTTGTAGCTTGATTTCCGATCCACCATAGCACAACCCTATATCCACAGTACCTGCCAGGTATCTGAGGATCTACTTCACAGCTTCCCAATGTTCCTTCCTGGGGTTGTTCATGAATCTGCTAACAACTCCCACTACTTGAGCAATGTCTGGCCTCATGCTCACCATAACATACATGAGACTCCCAATAGCTGACGCGTATGAGACTTTAGACATGTAGTCTCGTTCCTCCTACGTCTTTGCACCTTACTCTTTAGCAAGCTTGAAGTGGTTGGCTAATGGAGTGCTAACCGGCTTAGCACCTCCCATATTGAATCGATCAAGTACCTTGGCTATGTACTCTGCCTATGACAAAACCAGTTTCTTGTTTTCCATGTCACGCTTTATCCTCATGCCTAGAATTTGTTTTGCAGCTCCTAAATCCTTCGTGGCAAATTCTCTAGACAGTTGTCTTTTGAGATCTGAGATGTCCTTCATGCTTGAACCGGCCACAAGCATATCATCAACGTACAGAAGAAGGATGATGTACGACGTATCAAACTTCTTCAAATAGCAACAGTGGTCTGCATGACATCTCCTAAAATCGTTTCCCGACATGAAACTGTCGAACTTCTTGTACCACTGCCTCGGGGCCTGCTTCAAGCCATATAGACTCTTCTTTAGTCTACACACCTTGTTCTCCTTTCCTGGTGCCACGTATCTTGTCGGCTGATGCATATATATCTCTTTTTCAAGGTCCCCATGAAGAAAGGTTGTCTTGACATCTAGCTGCTCTAGATGTAAGTCCTCTGTAGCCACTATACTCAAGACCATGCGAATCGTAAACATTTTCACAACCGGTGAAAATATTTCAGTGAAATCGATACCTACCTTTTGTTGAAACCCTTTCACGACCAATCTGGCCTTGTACCGTTTCGAACCATCATGTTCCTCTTTCAGTCTATGAACCCACTTGTTATGAAGAACTTTCTTACCCTTGGGTAGAGTGACTGGCTCCCATGTACGATTAGACTCAAGAGAGTCCATCTCATCATCCATGGCCTGCTCCCACTTAACCTGTGTATCTGACTGTAATGCCTCTTCAAAACACTCTGGCTCACCATTATCTGTCAGCAGTAGATAATGTAAGGAGGGTGAGCATCAGACCATGGGTCTCCTATCTCGAGTAGACCTCCTCACAACCGGTGTCTGTGGCTCTGCCTCATAATGCTCCTGTGCATGATCATCCTGTGGCATTGTAACACCCATGTCCGGTAACTCTTCCAACTCTACGAATTCTTTCTCCTCGGCCTTATTTTCCTGCACACTGTCCTTATGCATCACTCTTTCATTAAAGACTACGTCCTTGCTTCTGATGATTTTCCTGTTTTCTGCATCCCAAAACTTGTAGCCAAAATCATGCTGCCCGTAGCCTATAAACGTGCACCTCCTGGACTTCGTATCGAGCTTGTTTACGTGCTCTGCATCAATGTGAACGTATGAAGTGCAACTGAACACTCTGAGATGTGCAAGGTTCACTTCTTTCCCAGTCCACGTTTCTTCTGGTAGCCCACCATCCAATGGTGCTGAAGGACTTCTATTGATGAGATATGCGGTAGTATTTACAACATCTGTTCAAAAGGTCTTGGGTAATCCTGTATGTAACCTCATGCTCTTGACGCGCTCAAGGATGGTCCTGTTAATGCGCTCAGCCACACCGTTCTACTGCGGTATCCCTGGAATCATTTTCTGATGTTTGATTCCATTTGTTGTACAATACTCCTCAAATCTCTTATCACAGTATTCTCCCCCATTATCTGATCTGAGACATTTGACTGTTTTACTTGTCTTGTTTTCTACTATTACTTTCCATTTCTTAAATACATCAAATACATCAGATTTGTGCTTTAAGAAATAAATCCACAGTTTTCTACTAGCATCATCAATAAAGGAAACAAAATAACGTAAACCACCAAGAGATGATACTTGTGCCGGTCCCCACACATCAGTGTATACAAGCTCCAATAGATGCATCTTTGGAGTACGTCCTACCTTCTTGAAGCTTACCCTCTTCTGCTTGCCATACACGCAGTCCTCGCAGAATTTCAAGTCAATAGACTTAAGCCCTGATAGCTTCCCTTTTGACAATAACACTTTCATCCCTTTCTCACTCATATGTCCCAACCTCTGATGCCATAACTGCCCATTCACTCCATTTGATGCGACTGCGAGTGAACTATACGATTCTGAAGTCACGTACAAAGTACCTTCCTTTTTGCCTCGAGATATCACCAAGGCACCTTTTGTAATCTTCCAGGAATCACTAGTGAAGGTCTTAACATATCCAGTATCGGCCAACTGTCCCACTGAGATCAAATTCTGTTTCAAACTTAGTACATGTCTGACATCCTTCAATTTCAAAGTCGTTTTGTCTTTCTGATTTATATGAACGTCTCCCTTTCCAACAATACTGCACGGCTCATCATCACCTAAGTATACTATCCCAAAATCACCTGACACATAATCACGCAGAACTTCCTTACATGAAGTGGCATGAAACGAAGCACTCGAGTCTATAACCCAAGACTCATTCCTCGTGTCAAGAGACAAGATTAATGCCTCTGTGTCACTCTCCTCAGATAGATTCACTGAATCCTTCTCGCCTTGAGAGCTTCCTTATTGTTTCTTGAGCGCCCTGCAATCACGTTTCATGTGCCCCTTCTTCCCGCAATGTCAACACCTGCCCTTTTCTTTCAATCCCTTGAACTTCTTCCTCGACTTAGAACGTCCGTGTTTATTGCCTCATTTGTTTAGCGATCTTCCTCTTCCTTCAACGTTTAGAGCATTCCCTGAATCCCCTGAAACTCCCGATGCCTTTCTTCTAGATTCTTGGCTGAGAATTAGACCGGTCACATCATCAAATTTCAGCTTTATCAACCCTGAAGAATTGCTCACAGCAATCACCAAACCATCCCAACTGTCTGGCAAACTGGACAAGATCAATAACGCCCTGACCTCGTCCTAAAAAACAATGCCAACGGATTCCAACTAGCTCGTGACTGTATTGAACTCGTTTAGATGTTCAACAACGCTCCCACCATCTGACATCTTCATGTTGAATAACTGTTTCATAAGATGAACCTTATTGGACGCTGAGGATTTTTCATACATGGTGGCTAGGGCTTCCATTAATTCTTTTGTGGTTTTCATCTTGGATATATTGAAGGCGACACTCTTAGATAAAGAGAGTCAGATCGTTCCTAAAGCTTTCCGATCCAATAAAAACCATTCATCATCTGTCATCTTCTCTGGTTTCTTCTCTTTTCCTCCTAGAGGGATATAGAGGTCCTTCTGATACAGATAATCCTCCATCTGCATCTTCCAGAAGGCAAAGTTTGAACCATCAAACTTCTCAATTCTAGTCTTCCCTTCTTTCGTCATCGCTCCCAATAAAACTAAACCAATAGCTCTGATACCAGTTGTTGCGCAGCACGCCAACTGTTGAAGTGATAAAATCCCTTGATATACATTTATACACCACACTCTGATAGCTTAAGCTTTTGGAGTAAATGGTTGTTTGACATGGTATCAGAGCGGAAGGTTTTATGTTCGAATCTCAAGAGCAGCAAATATGCCTCGCTAATATATTATTTTCCCACGCGAGGGGGGGTGGGGGGATGTCAAGAAAAAATCAGGTCTGGCCCAGGGACTGGGAAATCAAGCTTGGTCTATTTATGGTGTGAGTGTCCCTCCACCCTTCTCAGTATGTTCTCGTGCGGAGTTCCCACCCCACACGTGCGGGGGGGTGTTGAAGTGATAAAATCCCTTGATATACATTGATACACCACACTCCGACAGCTTATGCTTTTGGAGTAAATGGTTGTTTGACACCAACGACACGGTGAACCGAGATCCAATTTTCGGTCTCACCTACAAACGATAAACAAGAAGAAATATAAACTAGAAGAAGAATCAAAGCATTCCAAACAAACCACAAGACAAGATATACGTGGAAAAAACCCGACAAGGGTAAAAAACCATGGATGCAAACTTCTACTATGAAGAAAACAAAGATTACAAGACAATATACTAACCTCTGCCCTTGGAAGTATAGAGAAAACCCTTTGCCCACACATTTGAATAACTCTCATAATACCTAGAAAAGCCCTAGGGACCCCTATTTATAGTTTAGGCAACTTCCCTTTCACACCCTTACGAAAACCGACTAAAAAAACCGCAGTCCGTATTAAATCTGGAAAAGAATCTGCATAACCTTGACTGGTCGAGCAGGGGCTCGACTGGTCAAGCATGGGCCTCGACCGGTCGAGTACCATGGAATCCAAAAACCGATGCTCGCTGGACTTTGAGTCGAGCCAGTCCACGACTGGTCGAGTGGGCCACTCAACCGGTCGAGCAGGGCACTCGACTAGTCGAGCGGCCGTCCAGATGTGGCTCCACATCTCAACACACCTACTACACACAAACCCCAAAAGTAGTAGAGATTGATAACTATTCTAAAAAAAAGGTGTTATTGCACAACCTTTGTCTATAAGGGCGTGTTTGGATATGAGAAATCCAAAATAAAAATATGGTAGAAACACTATTGAAAATTGGATTTCATATATAGGGTTCTGTTTGGATAGCAAGTGGAATACTTAAATTCATCAGACAGCAGCCACTTAGTTTTTTGTGTTAGAGAATACTAATTGTGTGCAAGTGTAAAGATTACTTTGGGGAATCCACATATCCAAACAGTCTGTCTTTTCAGTGAATATAATTTCCACTGCTGCATGGATTCTGTATGTCCAAACACGCCTTAAAACCATCTAATTGCCCTGACCACTCTAGCCTCCAACATGGGTACCATTTTTTCTCTCATATTTTATTATTTATTTTTCTTATACAATACGTGTAGGTGAGTATTTGTCTTTCTTGTAAACCTGTCAATCAAATACAGATTTACGACTTTCAGGCATTGCCATAAACAGCCTAATACATTAACTAAACAAAAGATTAGTCAATCCAGGAATCACCAATCGCGGATAGACGGCTCCCATGATGGGTAACTTCCCCATGAATGAGAGGTCCCGCTGTCCAATCGGTCCCATGAATGACAGGTCCCGCCATCCATTTTGAAGAAACAATTTACTTCAATAATAGGAAAACCTAGGAGATATAAGATATAAAGGACAGCATTTAACTGAGGTACTATACAATGCTCAGGCCAGGAGTTTGTAGAGTACGCTCCGGCTTTCAATTTGTACAAATAGGACCCATGGTTCTGTAATTTAGACCACTGATACAACGGCCCCCATTGTGAATGGATGGCCCATGCACCACTGACCTCCTAGATGGGAAAACCTTACTCTTCAATTGATGCCCAACAAATAGATGGGTAAGAAATGAAACACAGCAATGTTTCACAGTGATGGATGGTATGCAGGCAGTTAGAAATTACTCTGAAATTGCGTACTTTTGCATGCAAATAATTCAAACTAAACTATTTTAGATGTATAATGAACCAAAATTACTATTATTTAGTTATCAAGATATTAGATTGCTGGACATTTATTGGACAGATAGAAATGAAAATATATAGTGACCATATTTCAAAAAACAAGTGTCCACAAATCAGAGGTTAGGATTGTTCAACCAACCCAATTTGTATATTGTAATGTAAGGACAGTGACTTCCACAATTTAGTAGGTTTAATTTGGGTTAAATACGCCACGTTTACCATTTGTGGGTGCCTGCATATCAAGCACCATACACAGACAGAGAAGCAAATAAGTCCCTTGTCTATGTTTCTGAAAGGGGGTTGCATGATCCTATAGTGTTCTCAGGTCTAGACTACTTACAGGTGGCCCCATGGCTCAGTAATTCAAACTACTGATCTAAAAGGCCCCATTTTGGATGGACCAGGCCCTATAAATCTCCTAAATTGGACAACACTAAGGCTCTGGTTGCAGCCTACAGATAGACAGCCAAGAAACAATAGAGCAGCTGTCCATGTTCAATGAGGTAAAGGCCAATGATTTGATGGTTAGGATATTTTAATATGGGAAGTTTTGGGGGCCTGGTCCATCCATTGTAGGGCCATTCTCATGGGCCTCAATCATACATACTATGGTTTTCCCAAATGACAGTATTTACTGTTGGGGAGCGATCCAGAATATCTAATGGGGTCCTATGTAGGGTTGCAAATGAGATATTTTGCACATGTGGGCAACCAAATTATCAACCCTTACCAACCTTTTGGCCACAATGCATGGGCACTGTGTAAGAATTCTATAAGGTGGGCTTATTGATTAACAGTCTGGATTACCCTAAAGGTTGGATGAAATGATCGGGCATACCAGGGGACCCCACTCATGTTTTGATCAATCCAAAATCGTGTAAGGGGTGGTGTACTACAACTGTGTCTGTGTCACACACACAATATTCTAGTTGGATTAGGATTGACAAATTCACATGGAGCCTAAGAGAAAAGAGTTTCAATGAGTTTCAAACTCTTTATCCTCTGAGCTATATAAACAGGGCTGGGTCCAAGCCTACATTTGTCAGAAGCTTATTCATCCTATCTCAGTGCTTTCCAAGGGTTTAAGGTGTGGAAGACTACTGGGTTGATCAATTGATACCCTTCCAATGGTCTAGACTGCATGGTGGCCTAAGAAGAGTGGGATGAATTGGAAAGATGGACCATGTAGATCATGATTAAAAGACTCAGCAACTTGGACGGAGTCTTGAGCTGAGTCGAGATTCGCCGGAGTGGGGTGAATTGTCTAAGTGACTCATGGTGTTGAACCAGATTAGATCCAAAAAAGATCCAGTCAAAACACATTTACCAGATTAATGATGAACCATCGACATTTTAAAACAGAGAATTGGACCGTTTTTAGAAAGCAGTTACAATTAAATACCTGAAATAACAGGCTGGATGCTATTGAGCACCATTGTCACACCGAGGATAGGGGCCAGTTGCGCGACGGCCTGTTGCAGCTCTTTGCTGCTGGTAAAGATCACGGCAAAGTAATCTCGGAATGTCAGGATGAGAACCATGAAGAAGAGTCCGATGAAGAGAGACGTTAGGACCACGACCGCAACTGCATGCTTGGTGGCCCTCGGACGGCCGGACCCAAGCTCATTTGAAACTCGGACGCTGAAAGAGAAACAGTGGGAAAATGTCTTGTAAGTAACATGGAGAAAAATTGACGTAGAGCGGGTCACGGACACTTTTATGGCCAAGATGGACCAGAGACGGCCTGATCAGAGGCGGAAGTGATTACGACCGTCAGAACCTTAAAACAGATGTATCTCGCAAACTGGAATGAGTTTTTCGACATGTCCTATATGATTTTGGGTAGGAAAAGCTACTTTAGCCAACCATGTCTAGGTTGCTCATGCCAGATTTATGAGATTCCATCAGATCAATGATCAAAAGTCCATTTTATTTCTGTTTTTACTATAAATAGTAAGTTTTAATTCGGCCATAACTTTCTTTTGATCCGTGGTAAAGCCAAATTGGACAATTACTATTTATAGTAAGTTATGTTTTTAGGGTGTTTTAGTTGGAGTTTAAACTCCCTCTTAAGTTTGAGTTCACTATTTAAAGGATTGTAATTTTGTTTTTTGTTTTATCATCAACCAGTTTATTTTGAATTATTAGAAATTATTTATATGTTCTTCCCTCCTGTGGATTCGAGGAATTTATGTGAGGAGACGTGGAAACTTCCCAAACCCAGTTGCGTGGCCCACCGTAGGAAATTGGCGGGACTTAGGTAGGCAGGTATGTTGCCTTGTGTTAACCATTTTAATCCAAAACTTAGGTAGGCCACGCCATACAGGAATATTGGGATGGAATACCCACCACTAGTTTCGTGTGGGGCCCACTCTAGTATTTATATTCCATCCAATCCATTCATCTTACGTGCCTCATCAGGGTGAAAGAATTACACAAAAATCACATTATTCCAAAACTTAGGTGGGTCATACCAGATAAATTTAGAGGTTTTGGGTATGACCTGACTGTTGAATCAACCTGAATTTTTTGTATGAAGGCCAATCAAAGGGGTTGTATACCTGATGGACGGCCTGGATTTCATGGGCATTAAGTAATTTCCCCACGTTAGAGAAAGTTACCCCAGTAGGTACTACAAGTGATTTCCAAGCAGAAAAGGCATGAAAATGGTGAGAGCCCAACCAATGCAGCTCTTGTATCCAAAGCCAGCCCAAATACAGCTATGCCTGTAAATGGTCTGGGAAAAACGAGCCCATGTCTGCCCAGCTTGCTAGCCAAGTACTTAACCTGACAACCATCATGTTCATGCCTGAAACCAATTCTAACATGCACCATGAGCACCATGCCTCTAGTCTGAAACTGAGTCGGCTCAGCTGAGTTGACTCAGTTTTGGCCGACAGCGAAATGAGTCACCTGACCATAATACCAGTTTCGGTCTTCAGGCGTCACGCTCCGGAACTACGATTTGAAATCATGAGCTATGCTGGTCATGTTCCAAATAAGGGTGCACCAAGCGCATGTATTTCATCTTATAAGGACTAGGTAGGATAATTTGAAAAATAGAGGTGGGAGTTTGGAAAATTTTACCTTATAGCAGCATTGAGACCAATGAACAGCATGCTTTCCCACCCATTGATGTTTGTGCTGAAGCATAAAACAAGATATCCATCTATGAGTAAGGAACATTGTAGCTCTATAACTAAAAAAAAAAGATAAAAAAATACCAATGCAGGAGCGGCAATGGGTTAGGGTTGAAATCCAGGGGTGTAGGGGCCAGGCCAATCCAAGGCCAATGATGAATGGGCTGGTCCAATCATCAAGTGGGTCACTGTTATATAAAAGAATGGACAATTCGAAGAGATATAGCCTTGGTTGAAATCTAAGGGTGTCCTCGCTAGGTTAAGCCAAGGTCAATGATTAATGGTCGGGTTCAATTATTAAGTGGGTCACTGTTATACAAAAGAATGGACAATTTAAAGAGACTGGTAAGTGGTTTTATTTAGTATACATGTGTATAAAAGCACTTTTGGATTTAGGGTCATGTTTCTATGATTAAAGCCATTATTATTATGTGATTTATTGAAAATTTCTTAGAGTTGAACATTTCAAACTTTTGATTATTTCACTCTTTTACTTATAGGGCATGCTTGATAGGCTAGAGCTAGAGCTCGGCATCGAGATGAGTCAGACCCAGTTAGGGCTAGGGCTATCAATGGGCTGGGCTAGGGCTAGGGCCGGGCCGAGGTATGTCCAAGCCCAGCTTGAAATTCTAAACCTAAGCCCAAATTCAGCCCCGGGCCGTGATGGGTTGGAATAGTCCAGGCCCGGGACATTTGCACAAGCCCGACCTGAGACCTGAATATTTCTGTGGATAAATGATATTTTGGTGTGCCTCATGTGTGAGAGAGAAGGAGAGAATGAAAGAAAAGGATGAAAATTAGGTTTAGAAAAGACCTATTGGGCCGGGCTGAGTTTATGGGCTTTTGGGGTGCTAAGCCTAAGTTCGGCTCAATTTACAATTGGGCTCTTGATTTAAGCCCGAGCTTGATCGTTGGGCCTAATACACCACCCCAAACCCAGCCCAATACGGGCCAATCTTGAAGGCTCGTTGGGACTACCCAACCCATTGATAGCCCTAGTTAGGGCTAGCCCGAACTCGACCCGACTCGGTGCTGAGTCTAGCATGCCCGACCCGATCCGAGTTTGGGTCTGGCCTGGACTAATCCGAACCGAGTCCGACCCGATCACAAGTACTGAGTCGGGTCGAGTCAGCACCGAGTTAGGTCGGGTGTAGTGGGTATCCACGAGCTGAAATCACAACTCAAAACCTAGGTGCACTTGCCAGAATTGCAATCTCTTCATTAGTTACATGGCATCGTCAAAATTGCAATCTCTTCATTAGTTACATGGCATCTAAGATCTCAAACGTAAAACTAAGTTTTATATATATATATATATATATAGAGAAGAGAGAAGAGAGAGAGAGAGAGAGAGAGAGAGAGAGAGAGAGAGAGAGAGAGAGAGAGAGAGAGAGAGAGATGCAGTTACGCACGTGTGCACCTTTACACACGTGTCATGGGTATCGAATCTGAACGGTTCATAAGATGCGGAATCCTATGAAACCTTAGGGGATGAAGTTTCACCCTGATCTAAGATTCTGGTGGGCCATAGCAAAGAGAAATTCAAATCAAGGGAAGAAACTGTTTGCATTTTTCATGGCCCACCGAAGTTTTGGATCAAAGTAAAAATTCGTACCAGTAGGTTTCATGAGGTTCTTCTTCATGTGGACCGTTCAGACTTGCGAGAATTATCAGATATGATGAGTTCTCAAAAAAGTTGGCATGTAGTACGTACAAATTGGTTCGGAAGTGAGCGTTTCCGTGTATGTATATACACACACGAGTCGAGTTTTAGATTGAGTTAAGTCAGTACTGAGTTAGATTTTGGGTCAAGTTATTGGGTGACCCAAACTTGACCGGTCTGAGTTCGGATTGGATGAAGTCTACTCGGTTTGAATTGACTTACCTACTCGGCTCGTATCAAGTCAGGTCTGATCAAGTTGGACTAGTCAAGTTTGTCGAGTCTAGTTGTCCCATGCCCAACTCTAGCCGATGCCCTTTTAGCCTGATTAAGGCTTAGGGCTTTTAGGGGACTAGCACTGGCTTGGGTCAACTGTAGCCCATCCCTAACCCAGGCTATTGTCACCTCTAACCAAATGAAGATGATGGAGCATGCGTTTGAGATCAAGCACTCCTAAGACAAATAGGCCCATGATCTACCTCGATATGTACATGTGTGGCCCACTTGATGAATGGACATTGGTGATTTTGGCACGCGACACATATGAGGTGGTGCTTGCCAAGTGAATGGCCAAGATTTTGAACATGTGTGCCATAATGGCACGTGAGGGCAAGTCCCTGGCAAAGACCATAACTTGTGCTGCCTGTTGGGCTGGAGACTCCTGCAAAATATCCGTGCTGTATGTGGGATGCATGTGTTGTATTGACTGTCGCAGTATTTAGGAAGATGCCGGATCTATTACAAATTTTCCTACATTAAGATTAAGCTGAACGTACAAGTCAACATGTGGGGCCCACCATGATGTTTTAGCGACATCCAATCCTGTTCGTCCATTCCTATTCTCGTTGGCTTCCAAAACTCAGGTGGGCCACACGCTATCTGAATGATGTATTGTGGCCCACCTGAGTTTTGCTGTTGCCTGATTTTCTGGGCGTCCATTCATCCCAGTCGAATGCATCTTCTGATTAGATTAGATAAGACTATAAAAAACACAGTGGGCCCACATACAATCAAGAAGGTTTTTAATGGTGGGCATTCCTATTCCAACTGTTCCTTTGGTATGTGGCCCATCGGAGTTTTGGATTTGCCTGAATTTTGGGTACAAATGAGAAAAATAGGAGGCACAAATGATGGACGGATCGGATGTAACTAAAACATTCCTGGTGGGCCTAATTTGAAACGTTTGCAATGAAATCATTTGAGTATGCAGAATAAATCATTGGTTATGGAGAAATATACAATGCTCAATCTAACATTTGCATGGCCCCAACAAACTGTACATGTGGGTCCCAACTGTAGGGGATCTAAATGGTTCAAATGGTGGGCCCCACGATGGCTGGAGGATACCCAAAAAATCCCCCACAATCTATTAGCCAAACTATCCAACTTTTGGTCCACTACGAAAAATGAAATTACAATAGTGCTGCAATTACCATCTTCAGGTATTTTCATTGGATGGCTAGGATCATGTCATTCGGGTTATATTAAGCTATGGCCTATCCGATGATGGAGCAAGATCATTTACTTTAGGCTATCTGATGTAGAGCAGGCTACGTGCACTTTCATGTCTAAGATGAACTAGAGAAGGCCGTATCCGAGGCGAAGTGATTCGTACTCTCGGAACCTTAAAACATGTGTATGTTGTAAATCGGAATAATTTATTCAACGTACCATATATAATTTTGGGTTGGAACAGCTACTTTAGCCAACCAAGCCATTTAGTTACCCGAATTTGCAAGATTCCATAAGATTGACGGTCAAAATCCATTTTATTTCTATTTATACTATTTATAGTAAATTTTAGTTTAACTCTTCATCCTCTGAGCTCTATGAGTTGTGTCCAACTTGAAAAGTGTTTAGAAAAATTAGGATAATAACATTGTTAAGCACACTTAACTATTTTTGGCCAAAAACCATTAAGCCTAGTAACCATGTATAAATAGTAAGTTTACTATTTATATTAAGTCATTTTAGGGAGTTTGAATGGGAGTTTGATTTAGAAACTTCTTCAAGTTTGGTATTATTATTTAAATGGTTGTAAATTCATTTTTATTATATATCAATCAAATTCCGAATTTGTAGAATTTTTTTCTATGTTCTTATTTTCTCTTGTGAATTTGAGGTATCCTTACGGGGAATATAAAGACGCTTAATGGATTCGGAGTAGTTATCCCCATGATGAAGATGGTGATCAATCGCGCGCATCCCTGCATCACTATCACAAGTGAATTGTAGATGATCCCAACCGTCCAATTGGTCCCTGCTATTCGAACAGCACGGCCTATCCCGTGATGGCCCCCATATCATGCACTTCATACACATGAAGTGTGTAGTGTGATAACTAATGCAAGGGGGCTGGAGAGAACGAACGTACCAGATTGAAATGGATCCGACGGCGATCTCCGCATTGCCAAGATGGCCAGTGAGGACGACCAAGATCATCATATACCAAATCTCCAAGCAAAGCATCACGGCGGAGGCGAGTGAGAGCCTAACAAAGGCCCAGATGTCCCGAAAGGCCAACCAAGACAGACCGGTCCACCCATCACTACACCAACCAACGATGTAGATCATCTGACCCACAGGCACTGTCCATTCAGTGATGTTGTAAGCGAGGGCTGCGCCGCCCAAACCCCAACCAAACACATAGATGAAGAGCCAGAGCAAGATGAGGTGGAGCAGAAGAGCTGCACAACCGATCCATGCCAACACCATGACTTTGCTCTGGGCCTGTAGGAACTTCTGCGTTGGGAAGTTGATGGCGAGTGCGAACAGCTGGGGGATGATTTCAATCGAGAACGTCCCTGCGAGGTTTGCGATCGTGGGTTCTTGGCCAATGAGCTTCAAGATCGGGGTGGCGAAGATGTAGATTGGCAACATGATGATGCAAGAGATGATGAGGATTATCCATGAACGTTGCAGGTAGATGCCTAACATGTGGACCTGACCTGCACCAAAGGCCTGCCCACACAACGTCTCCAGAGCGCTCCCCATACCAAGCTACCGCAATTTTTATTTTTTTTTGAAAACATAAGAAGAAAATGCACAAAATGAGTAGAATTTCATAACTATAGATAACAGATGCATGGAAAAAAAAGAGAGAGATGTATGTTCGCCAAAAGATCTCTACTCTACTCTGGTAGTTGTTACAGAGGTACCTCTGATAAACTCACTTATATGAATGTGAAAGTAGGGCGTGCTCATGAAAACGAATGGCCGTAAAGTGCAACTCTTATACACCTTATAATAATACTAAAACTTTTAAATGTGTTTTTTATATGGTCTACTTTAAAAGAAATTTAGTTCAAGACATTTTTCACTATTTTCTTATAATCCAATCACGATTCACTAAGTGAGGTTCGAGACTTTTTGATACTGTCATTTATGAACAGAATTTTTATTTTTATTTTTCTTCACATTTGTACATTTATTTTGATTGAAATAAGGGAGATTATTATGTGTATTTTAATGAGTTTTTTATTTAATAAAATAAGATTTATTATTATTATTATTATTTTTATTTTTTTAATACCTTTTGTGCTTTTCATGTCCCTTATATTGGATAGAACTAGCCAAGAAAATGAGTTTATATACCCTTACCCAACATACACTCTTGTTATGTTATGTTGGGTCCTTACTCTTGCTCCGGTGGTAGACTCTAAGGAGCTACAACACCTGGTGTGGGGTTCGAGTATTCATAGGTGGTGAAATCCCACTACGGCAAGAGTGTATAGGGGTGTGTGTGCATAAAATGATCATTGGTTTGACCTGATTTTTGGAACCATGCCATAAAATGGGCTAGTGATATGGATGGACGGTGTAGATATACTACACATACATCATGTAAGCCTCGAAATGATTCCAACCTTAAGAGTTCAATCTAATGGTTTTACGTTATATGGCCAGCCTGATCATAGTATCGGCCTAATTGTTGACACCACACGGTAAAATGGATTGCTGAAATATATGAACGGTGTGGATATAACTTAAAATCATGTGTGTGGCTATTGTCAGCCCACGGTCTTTTCAGCAAAAGAGAGTTATGGGACGTCACTCCGTGGACGTACAACGTCAAGAGAGGCCTCACCTTATATATATATATATATATATATATATATATATATATATATATATATATATATCTATTATATATATAATATTTAATTTTATCCAACTGCAATGGCCGATGAGCATTTCAGTGGGCCATTGAGGGTTCAAACGGTAGGTTTTCAATACGACTGTGTGGTCCACTTAAGCCTTGAATCAGCTTCATTCTTCGGGCCTATATAGCCTAAAATAAAACGGTAAAATGGGTTCTGGTCCTTGCCCCAGTGGTAGACTCTGAGGAGTTTCAACACGAGGTCTGGTTTAGATGAAGCACGGGAGTGTGTTAAAAAAACAGAAGATAAAAGATAAAAAGACAAAAAGATGTACGGTAAAATTGATGGATGGTTTAGATGAAGCACATACATCATGTAGGGCCAACGGGCCTCACAGACAAGTGACCCAAATGCAGCAGTGAAGGGCTGATCAGACAGCCTAGACCGTTTGATCACGTATAAATGTCACGATGGGCCATCAGTGAGGCGGCAATATCTAATCAAGCTGAGATCTGTACGGTCCCTCCATCCAGGTCTTTGTGACCGTGTAAACAAGTTGGACAGCCGATGAAAATCATGTGGGGCCCACGGTCAGTGGGTCCCCAAATCAAACTGATTTTTTTTTTTTAAATTTTTAATTTATTATTATTATTATTATTATTTTGTATTTTCCCTTCATCCACATAATGTAGGGTCTGCTGAATAGCTTGGGAGTCATACAAACATGACAATGTGAGCCACCATCAGTGGGGCCTTTATTATCATCATCTATCAACATAACATAAAGAAAACATACAAAAATGCAAGTGAATGAGGTGTACTCATCTTGATGATCAAGATGGATGGTTAAGATGGAAGGATGAAGTTGCTGGTGAAAGGGATGAGGTTGATGACCCACCAAGATTACTCCACCCCATCTCCATCTCATGGAGATGGACAAGGCATGTACAGGGAAAGAAAGAAAGAGGAGTGGAAGAAGAAGAGATGCCTCTCTCTCTCTCTCTCTCTCTCTCTCTCTCTCTCTATTCACATCTCTCCTTTAATTTTTTATTTTTAATGTAGAAATGGGGGATAGGGAGGGATGAAGTGGGGAAGAGGAGAGGTATTGGCTGCCATAATGGCTAGCTATTATTACGACATTAATTTATTATTATTATTATTATTATTATTATTTTATTAATTACAATGAATGTGAATATTTTCTTTAAGTGTAATAAACAGGTGTAATGATTACAAAAGAGAGGGAAATGGTTGCTTGGAGAACGTTCTAGGAATGACCTGCTTAGGCAGGCCCCATGTATATTCATAACTTGTTTATGGATTTGATCAAATAAGCATATCTTTTGTGCTCGGGTATCGGATTGACGCACGGTTTTCATCATTGTGACCGCAGTGACGATGTGGTCGACATAATTGAGGTTTCAAGGTCATTTGAGATAACTCACTATGGTCCCGTTCTAAATGCTCAAGAGACGAGTGCACACTTTGACTATGCTATAAGGGACTGGGGTCTCGCACTGTGCGCAGGGGATGCAACTGTTGAGACTCAAATATTGCATAATTTCCTCCATTTATATCTTGATTTTATGAACATAAATAAACTTAATATTCTATTTTACTTATGCATGTGTGCAAGGTGAATTTAAGTGCTTGGATTGAAAAAGGGTGCTAAAAGCATGAATTTGATGTTCAAGAATCACTAAGGTAATGGATGGATCTTAGGAGACCAAGATTGAAGAATTCATATACCAAAGATCCAAGAAAATCAAGTGAAGAATTAAGAGAATCGAAGATTTGAAGTGTATTCTAAAGCTCTGAAAAAGTGTATTTTAAAGCTCTGAAGTCTATTTTGGAAAACTGCGCAGCGTAAAATCTATTTTAAACAAACTGTGCAGCGAAAAGTCTATTTAAAAAAAATACGTATATTTTAGGCGGTTTCTAGAGTTTTTCAACTTTGTACAAAAATTGGAGTTCCCTACTTATAAATAGGACTTCCTAGGGCATTCCTAAGCATCATTAGATGCATTCAAGAGCAATATTTAGGGTTTTTAAAGGGTTTTCAATTTTATAAGTTGTTTTTTCTTTTTTCTTTTAGATATTTTCTATTTGCATTTATTTCTTTCTTGTTGATTTCTTTTTCTATTTTAGTTATGTTTTTTTAAGCTATAAGGGAAGTACATGTGTTTAATAATTCTTTAAGTTATGATAATTGATTGTTTTAATAATGAGAAAAATAGTGTATACATATTATCTATTGTTTAGGTTTTATTTTTTATTATCTTGTGAGATTCATATGTTTCTATCATATGAGATCCATATTGATGGATAGGCTTACCCTATATCAATCAGATTTCCTAGATAGGAGAGGTTCTCAATCTGTTATATTTATTTGATTTTCATTATCTCATTGATGTTGAATTCTTAAAATCACTGGCGCTTGAGAATATATATCAATGGTGCAAATTCATGATTTTCTAATTTTTATATCATTTATTAAAATATTTAAACTGTTTTATTTTTCAATTAGGCCGACTATAGTGCTCAGATCCTAATTGTGTTATCCAAGTCATCATGATTTTGGAACATTAACCTATGTGTGGAACTTTGAAGCTTGAGTGTTGTTTTAATTCAGTTGAATTACATCCATTCAAAAATCCCAAAATCGAATAATCAGATTAGTTTTTAGTACTTAGTTTGTTTTACATTTGATTCTCTTCTTCTCGCAATTCATCTCCCTGTGGGATCGACCCTGTATTTACAGGATATTACTTATGAACTTCTGCACTTGGAGGCAAGCAATCAGTAACCAATAGGAAACTTGACTCGAAGGTTTTGTCCAATTTTATAAAATATTTTTTATTTGTTGCTTTTATTATGAACGTTGGATGTGGCACGTATGCGCCTTGATTTAACGTTGATTCGACCATGCTACCAACAAAAATATGCATAACAGGTGTGGAGTTCCTAAGCATACTCCTTTTTGTTGAATATTTCAAGCTTACGTTTCTAGTACTCCTAACACGTGGTTTATTGAAAATCATACGCAGACAAAGTAGGTGGTTGAAAGGCGGCTCTGCCTGGTTGGAGCTAACTAAGATCAGCTAAGTTTGAGAGCCATTTATATTATAGTAGGTATAAACGTTCCTAACCAATGGACCAAGCCCAAGTCCATTGTTGGAGAGGGTGAGACCTCGTGGTGTTGGGTCCGCATCGTAAGTAGTCGCCAGTAGGGCTAAAAGTCGGGCGGGTTGGGTCGGATTGGTGCTCAACCCTAACCCAACCCAAGGTTCCTATACCTTAACCCTAACCTAACTCAACCCAACCTCAGGTTGAGAATTCTCAACCCAAGCCCAATCCAAGAAGGCTTGGTCAGGTTGATTGGGTATACGTGCTAATATTTTCGTTATTACATTAGTTTATTATATTTCAATATAGAACTTATTTTTTGTATTTATGATTTTATTAATTATATATGTGATTATTTGTCATAAAGAACTTCAAATTTTTTTTTTTAGAAAACAAACTAAAATATGGGACAACTACTCTTTTAAAAGTCATGTAGCAAAGCACACAATCTATTTGGAAGAGAGAAATCTGGCATATCTTGTTAGCTTGAGTCCTTGAAAATGACGGGAACAAATGAGACTCGACAACACTAGTGTGCCTTCGACACAAACGATCCACACTTAATTATAATTTATAAGTAACTTATATATTGATTGGGTTCGGGTTGGGTCGGTCAATCCAAGACTTCAACCCGAGCCCAACCAAGACTTCAACCTGAGTCTAACCCAAGTTTTATCGGGTTGGTGTTTGTATAGCCCAAGCTTAATTAAGTTTGGACCGATGTATCCTGGACCCAATGTAGGTTGAACCTGCCCAACTTTCAACCCTAGCCGCCGGGGAGTCGTTGTCTGAGAATGCAGCTTTGATTGGACAGAAGATTCTGTGGAAGGCCAGCAAGTGAGAAAGAAAAAGGCGAAAATGACTTAAAATAAAAAAGAAAGGCAACGAGTGCTCGAGCCGGACTGGCAACGCGTGCCGCATTCCACGGAGAAAAATCAACTCAATTCTCGTTCCCATTAAAAATAGGAAACGGATTGGCTACTCCCCCTGCCACCAGCCAATGGCTGGTGGTCGGTGCTTTGTGGGCCCCACCATGATGTATGTGTTTCATCCATGCCGTCCATCTATTTCTCTAGATCATTTTATTGCATGAGAAAAAAAATGAGGTATATCCCAATCTCAAGTGGACCACATTACACGAAACAGTGTTAAATGAATTTTGGATCAAGCTTATCTTTGTTTTTTTTCCTTCATCGGTCTGTATGACCTAATCAACCTATTGGATGTCAAATAAACAGTACAGTGGGCCTTATGAGGATTTTAATGGTGGATATCTAATTACTATTGTTTTCGTATGGTGTGGTCCACCTGAGATTTATATTTTTATCATTTTTAGTATCAAGCCCTTAAATGATCTGTAAAAATGAATGAACGGAATGGATGAAGCACATACATCATGGTGGGGCCCACAGAGCACCGACAGTGGCCACGGGCTGGTGGCAGGGGAGTAGCTAATCCATACCACGGCTTATAAAAGCAAGGAAGAGACGAAAGAAACAGCGTCTGACTCGGGATCCACCGTTTGCTGCCACTTCTGGGCCCAGACGCTGAGATGGCCTGATGATCTGAACCGTCCATATTCTTTTTCTTCAAATCAACAAGCTATTACCCCCATAAGCCCGCTTCAATGATGATCCTAACCTTTGACTTTTTAGAGTTGAATCCCAGCCTTCGAAACTTTTATTTTACTTGGTATAATTCATCTACGGATACTGACGGCATAATAATCGGATCACTGTGGTATTCTCACGGTGGCCCGTACAGCACAAAATCCTGAGTCGGCGCTGAGGCAAAAGAACTCGGGAAAAATGGTGAAGCGGACGCAGATTTCCTGAAGCTCCTGCACTGGCAAGCTAGATGGGCCCACTTTGATGTTTTTGATAAATCAACTCCGTCCATCCATTTTGAGAGATCATTTTAGTGTATGTTTCAAAAAAGTAGGCTTAGCCAAGACTCAAATGGGTCACACGAGAGGAAACAGCGGTAAAGAAATGCCTACGGTTGAAACATTCTTGGGCTCCATCTTGATGTTTATATGCCATCCCAACCGTTTATAAGGTCATTCCCACTCGGATGAACTCAAAACACGAAAAACCTTAGGCCCTGTTTGGCCCCGTGAATTACGGTGGATTACATGGGATGGAGTTACGGCAGTACCATCATTATGAGTTGCAAGTGAATCGTCGGTTGCATATGTTGTACACCTCTATCCCTGTTTGGGTTTTGTGGGATTGCAATGGGTTATCTGAGTGGGGTTGTTTGGATATCCCATGGGATTCACCCGGATATCGGAAACGGCGCCGTTCCCTGCAACTTCACCCACTGTAGGGATGGTATGTGGGACCCACTGTGATTTTTGTGTTTTATCCACTCCGTCCATCCATTTTATTAAATAATTTTATGTGTTCAGCCCAAAATTGAAACACACCCAACGTTCAATCGGACCACACCACAGAAAAACGCAATGAATTGAACTTGTCTGTAGAAATTGTTTTTTGGGTACAGAAGTTTTCGATCTATCTGATGTTTGTTTTGAGACCTTCATCGATGTGTGTCTTACGAAGAAGACCTTCTCCCACCGTTTCTTCCCATTTCCTGCAATTATGGCTGATGGGATGGAAGAAATCCCCCACCTCCATCGCACGTGCCAATAATCCATCTTAATACGTGGAGAGACGGACGCCATCCAAATAGCTCTCCGTCCGTCACATCAAGGATTAGCGAATCCCATCCACCGTAATAGCTGGCTTAATACCGATTAAGCCTTCCACCCAAACTGGCCCTTAGTCGGATACAACTTTTGTGGCCGGACGAATGTTTCAATAGTGATCCGTCAATACCCACTATTTCCTCCTGTGTGGCCCACTTGAGTTTTGTATAGGCCTCATTTTTAGTCGCATGCCCTACAATGATCTCTCAAAATGGATGGATGGAGTTGATTTCTCACAAACATCAAGGTAGGCCCCACCTAACTTCCGAGCGCTGGAACTTCTTGCAATGGCTTTGGCAGGAAATAAGCGTCTTCGTAAAGCGGTTCTGCGGGGACACGGATTTCCTGCAAAAGGCTTTCAATGAAGTTCCCGGAAACTTAGGGGTTTACCGTGATGTTTGTGAGAAACCCAGTAGTTCATCCGTTTTTCTGAGATCATTTTAGGACTTGAGAGAAAACATCGAGAAGGACCCAAGACTCAAGTGGGCCGCAATAAAGAAAAATGTGTACAGGAAAAACGTTCCTGGCATAGACAGTGATGTTTATGAAATGAAAACAAAAATATTATTCCGTTTCAAAGCTTCTATGGCCACACAGATATTTCGACTGTTAATGTTCAATACTCACATTTTTGGCCCACCTGAGTATCGGATACGGTTCATTTTTGTCCTTATGTCCTAAAATGATCTCACAAACCGGATGAATGGAGTGGATTTCTCACAAACATCACGGTAGGCCCCACCTAAGTTCCCAGCGCAGGAACTTCCTGCGAAAGGCTTTCGCAGGGAATCCCCGTCCGGTTTGCGGCAGACGTGTGGGCGAGGCTAGACATTCATTTGGTGAGACGCACCCTCGAATCATGAAACGGGCCACACGTGTCTGAAAGAAAAAGGACGAACCGTCCTTATTCAACGCGCACATGTGGCCCACCTGATGAGCGAGCGAGGCCGATTCCGCCTACGATCGAGATCGAAGGAGGGGTGATTTTCAGAGAAGGGAGTGAGAATCGCATCAGACTTACGAGGAATCCAAAGGAGAAGTTGGAGATAACGGAGAGGGAGATGGCGACGGCGGAGAGCTCGAGATTGCCGAGGTGGCCCACGAAGATCTGCGTCGTGGAATTGATGCCGTACAAGCAGAAGATGTTCAAACCGATCGGAGCGGCGATGACCCACAGCTTCCGGGACTCGATGAGGAAGACCGCCCACGCGTCCGAGAATCGCTTGACGGGAGGACTGTCGCCGTCGCTTGCGGAGCCGTTTAATAACGGCGCCTCCATCTTCGGCGCAGGTTAACGAGCGTGCTCTGCTCCTTATATTCTTTAGCTCGTGCGGGAGGGAAGAAGACGCTCTTCCGCACAGGATAGCGAGCGTGCGCTGCCCCTTGTTCTAGTTTGTTCAGGAGGGAGGAGGGAGGAGGGAGGAAAACGTTCTTCGGCGCAGGATAGCGAACCCGCGTTCTTTTGTCAGCTCTCTCTCTCCCTCTCTACTTTTGAGAACGAGAGAAGGATACTGATAAAAGTCACGTCCGAGCTGCTTGACTGGGGGAAACGGATTGGCTACTCCCCCTTGACTGGGGGGTGGTCTGGTGGGAACGGATTGGCTACTCCCCCTGACACCAGCCCCGTGGCTGGTGGTCGGTGATCTCTGGCCCCCACCATGATGTGTATATTTCATCCATTCTGTTCATCTATTTTTAAAGATCATTTTAGGGCCACATACAAAAAATGAAAGGGTTATAAATCTCAGGTGGACCACACCACAGGAAAACAATAATGATTGGATATCCACCATTAAAATCCTCATAACGCCCATTGTACTGTTTATTTGACATACAATCCGTTGATTGGGCCATAAAGACTCAGATGAAGGGAAAAAATAAATATCAACTTGATCCAAAGCTTTTATGGCCCCCAAAATTTTTTTAATGGTCAAAGTTCATTCAACACTGTTTCCTGTAATGTGGTCTACTTTAGATTTCGATATACCTAATATTTTATTTTAAAACATAAAATGATCGATAAAAATAGGTGGACGGCATGGATGAAACACATACATCATGGTGGAGCCCACAGCCACTGGCTGGTGGGGGGAGTAGCCAATCCGTTTCCGGTCTGGTGGTGCCTATCGTTTTCGGGCTGTACCCATCGTTCACGAGCGTGGATATGGGGTCCATAGAGATGTCCGTGACAAATCTACTCCGTCCATCTGTTTTGAAAGACCACAGTAGGACAGGATTCTAAAAAGTATGTGGACCATGCCACACGAAACAGTGGGGATTGAACGCCTGTTGGTTATGGAAGTTTTGTATATCAGGATGATATTTGTTCCCACCGAGTGGTATAATAATTCAATCAACGGTTTGGATGACATATAAACATCATGGTCAGCTCTAGGAAGGTTTCAACGGTGGACGTTGTTGCTGTTCCCACTGTTTTGTTGGTGGGGCCCACTTGAGTTTTGAATCTGCCTGATTTGTTGAATCTTGTTCCACTGTGTTGTTGCAAACAGATGGATGGAATGGATTTGCCACGGACATCTCACTGTACCCCTCTGTGCCGGATTGTGTACGGAGTAAACTATGTGGGGCCCACTTCATTCATGTATTTTATCCGTTCCGTCCATCCATTTTCCCAGATAATTTAAGTGCTTGAGGCAAAAAACGAAGCATGTATAAATATCAAGTGGACCACACCACAAGAAACAGTGTGAATTGGACTTCTACTGTTGAAAAGATTATCAAGGAGCACGGAAGTTTTGGATCAAGCTGATAGTTGTGGTTTCCCTTCATTTATGTCCGTGTGATCTTATGAACAGGTTAGATGACAAACAAACATCATTGTTGGCCGAAGGAAGGTTTCAACCGTGTTAATCATTATTCCCACTGTGGTCCGCTTGGGCTTTGGATATGATTTAAGTTTGGCTTAAACTCTTAAATGAGATGAGATGGAAAAGTGGATGGAAGAAAAATCGTAATAAAACAAATTATAAATGATTGCATGTATTAGTACTAACAACTCTACTCTAAGCCATTTTGAGAATATGAAATTATATATATACGAAACGCTCACCTGCAACCAGTTTGTAGGTACTACATTATAACTTTTTTGAGAACTCATCGATCTGATGAGTCTCTAAAATCTAAACGGTCCACATGAAGCAAAACCTCATGAAACCCTTTGGTATGAAATTTTACTTTGATCCAAAACTTTGGTGGGACATGAAAAATGCAAACAGTTTCTTTTCTTGATTTGAATTTCTCTTTGCTACGGCTCACCAAAATCTTAGATCAGGGTGAAAATTTACCCCTTAAAGTTTTATGGAATTCCGCATCTTATAGACCATTCGGATTCGACACACATGACACATATGCAAAGGTGCGCACATGCATAGGTAAGTGGTGAGCATACCCTATATATAGATGATAATATATATATATATATATATATATATATATATATATATAGATATATATATATATATTATATATATAATGGCCATGTATTGTAAAATAATGCTCAATAAGTCAAATATCATTATATTATAAAGTATATAGATTAATGTTTTCATTGATATCTTTGTAATTTAGTGTGAATAGTTGACATTTATTGTGAATCGCTGACATTAATTATGAATCACCGATATTAACAGTAAAGAGTAGATAAAATCAACCGGCCAATGATAATATCCATGATCTATAGTAAATATTAATAGAATTCATTAAGGACAGCTGATATCAATAGTATACTGTAGATAATATCAATAGGTTATTGTTAATATGAGCTGTGCTCCACTTTAATATTTATTTATTTAAACATTTATTCAGTTCTCAATTTTAATGTTATTTTCATCCATTACAACAATTGTCACGTTACACCACTCATCACATTCACTAATTACAAAAAACATTCATTACCAATCATTGCATTCACTAATTACAAAAAAGCATTCATTACTTTTATAAAAAGCAGGATTGAATTAAAAGAATGATCGCAAAAATCATACATCACACTAATGAAAAATACATTTGGTACATTTGGCCGCAAAAATAAAAATAGAAATACATCCTCTTTTAAAAAAAGAATCTATCCTCTTTTTAAAAACGAATCTATGTCGAGTCCTTTTGAACAGGAGCTTTACTTGGTCTTTCTCTTCTTCCAGCTTTTCAGCCTCACCTAGAGAATGCGGACTATGGCCGTCCAACTACCAAACGTGGAATAATTGTTGAAGCTTCATGTGATGTATGAATGAAGGGAAAACACAAATACAGGTATTTATTTACCATGAGATTATGTACACATGAATGAAGGGAAAGCACAATTTCTAAGTTGATAAAAAATGTCATGGTTCTTAAAAAGTTTTTAACGGTGAGAATTCAATTGCCATTGTGTGGTGCACCTGAGATATGCATCTGCTTCATTTTTAGGACCATGCCCTAAAATGAGTTGGCAAAATGGATAGACCGTCACGGCTTCACTTAATCGTTCAACGTAGATCCAAATCTTAGGAAAGAGTGGTGCTTTTAAAAAAAATAGCACTCACGCTGGTGGAATTTCACCACGTATGGGTACTCGAACCCTTGACCGGGAGTTGAAACACCTGAGAGTCTACCACCCGGGCAAGAGTAAAGACCCAACAGTGGTGATTGAATGCTTATCATAAAAACATCTTTAAGGGTTACAAAAGTTTTGGATTAAGCTGATATTTGTATTTTTTCCCTTCAAGTAGGTTTGTGTGACCTTATCAATAGGTTGGATGGCAAATAAACATTACACTTGGCTTTAGAAAGTTTTTAATGGCGGGCATATAATCAACACTATTTCCCATGGTGTGGTCCACCTGAGATTTGGACCTGCCTCATTTTTGGGCTCATGCCAAAAAAATGATATGAAAAAAATGGATGGATAGCGTGGATAAAACACATACATCAGGGAAGGCTATAACCTGACAATTGGAGGGATAAGATGAAAGAACCATCTGATTTTTCCCTTCAAATTTGGACCAGCGCCAGCAATTTTAACCGGAATTAAATGGACGGCAATCTAAGGTATCAAACCTCCCAAGTGGGCGAAAGTGGGCCCATGCTGGGCCAAGCTGAATGCTGACGTGTCATCCTCTCATACCTGGCATGATTCTATTATCTCTAACATTATTTCTATAATTACCTTATATTAATCAAACGGTCAATATATCTCAATTTGGGAATCATTTTAGGTTCTCGCCATTCATGTGAGGCCTATTAAAAAATTAGGTCGTTTGGGTAATGGGAGCGGATTAGGTGAGATCCCGGATCTACCGCCTTTGATGGATATGACTACATCCACGCCGTTCATCTGTAATGAAAGTTCATTTTAGGGCATGATCTAAAAAAATGAAGTAGATCCAAATCTTAGGTGGGCCATAATACAAGAACAGTGGTAATCAACCATCAGAACCTCTGGTGGGCCAAAAGAGCTTTGGATCAAGCTGAAATTTGTGTGGTCTCTTCATCCAGATCTTTGTGACCCTATCAATAGGTTGGATACAAATAAACATCTGGTTGCCCTCATGAAGTTCTTAATGGTGGGGATTCAATCACTACTGTTTCTTGTGGTATAGTCTACATAAGATTTGGATCTGCTTTATTTTTGGAATCATGCTCTAAAATGAGCTTTTAAAACGGTTGGACGGTGTGGATTTAAGGCACGTACATTAATGTGAGCCCCACGGTCAGGGGTCTCACACACCTCAGTGATCCAGGGTCTCACGTAAGTTGCTCCCTTGGGTAATTGGAAAGGTGAGGCGGATTGCGTTGGATAGAGGTGGGCATGGGACGATCCGATCCGGCTAACTCAACTCGTCCGACTCGCTCCGATCTGACTCGACCTCAACCGAATGGGTGAGTCGTTCGAACTAAGTAAGCTTCGCCCAATCCAAACTCAAACCGAGTCGGGTCGAGTTACGAGTTACCTAGTAACTCGACCCGACTCGACTCGATCCAAAACCTGACTCGACCCAACTCTCTAACCCTACCCTCACCTGATCTCAACCCCTCTCTTTCCCTCCCTTATCCTCCTCATCTTCCAAGCCCGGCAACCACCCACCACCATCACCCTCCTCCTCCTCTCTCTCCTCTCCACTCCCTCCCTCCCTCATCCTCCTACTCTTCCTCTTCCAAGCCCGACAACCACCCACCACCACCCACCACCAAAACCCTCTTCTTCCTCCTCTCTCTCCTCTGCACTCCCTCCATCCCTCATCTCTCAATTTGACTCGGTGCCAACTTGACTCGGTACTTCTAATTGAATCAGACTCGGTTCGGATCAGTCCAGGCTAGACCGAACTCGGATCGAGTCAGGCATACTAGACTCGGTATCGAGTCAGATCGAGTTTGGGTCAAGCCTATTTCAAAATAGGATCGAGTCGAGTCAGCCCTAACTCGGTCTAACTCGACTGGATGCCCAGCTCCAGCGCTGGAAACCTAGGTGGAGCCCATTGTGATGTTTGTGAGAAATTCATCTCTTCCATCCGTTTTTTGAGATCATTTTAGGACATGAGACAAAAATGAGCTGGATCTAATGTTCAAGTCGGCTGAAAACGTGAGGATTGAACATCCCCGATTGAAATATTTGTGGGGCCACATAAGTTTTGAATCATGTTAATATTTATGTTTTCAGTTCATCCTAGTCGGAATGACGTTATGAACGCTATGGTTGGCGTGTAAACATCACTGTCCACTTAGGAAGGTGTACCCGCCTTTTTCTTTAGTGCCGCCCACTTGAGTCTTTGATCCCTTCTAATTTTTTGTTTCTAAGTACTAATAGTAAAATGAGCTCACAAAACGTATGAATAAATTAGATTTCTCACAAATATCAGAGTCCGCCTCACCTAGGTTTCTAGCTTAGGAACTTCTTGCGATACCCTTAACAGGAAATCCCTGTCCTTAAAGTGGATGCAGATTTCGTCCTAACCCCCGGCCCAATGGTAATCCGTCCGGACAGGATTATGTGGGGCCCACTGTGATGTAAGTGTTTTATCCACGATGTTCATCGTTTTTCTCATATCATTTTAAGATATAATCCAAAAAATGAGGCAGGTGCAAGGCTTAAGTGGACCACAAAGTGGGGATTAAACGTCCACCATTAAAAACTTCTTGGGAGTTGGAGAAGTTTTGGATGAAGCTGATATTTGTCTTTTTCACCGTCGTTTTTCACTTCATCCACGTCTACGTAATCTTATGAATCGGTTGGATGGTAAAAAATCATCACGGTGGCCTAGAGAGGTTTCAATGGAAATTGGATTGCGTACTGAGTAACTAGAGCTAGGCATCGGTTCTGGTCGGACCGGATTTGGCTTAACCCAATCAGATCCGAAATTTTAATATACTAATCCGAAATCGATCAGATCCGAGGCCGAGTCCGAGTCACCTGACTCGGACAGATTCGATGCCACATTTACTTGACCCAATCCGAGTCTGACTCGGTCAGAAAAACCGAGTCGGATCGGGTTGGGCATTATTCGAATTATTTGATATGGTGTGGCCCAATTCAATCTTCAATATATCATAATTTTTTATTCAACGCCAAAAACAATATATCAAGATGGATGAACGGTTTAGATAACATATATACATCAAGGTAGGCCTCCATGAGATATCTCGTTTGAGCGGTTTGTACACGCGTACGAAAATAGAGGCACATCTGCCGCTGCCGCCTACCAGTGCTAGCGCCCGCACTGCTACTGCTGCCTGTGTTGTTACATTGGCAGGCTATGAAGTAACATCATCAAATTCTGTGGGCCCCACTACACTCTATGTGTTATATCCACACCGCCCATCAATTTTGAGATATCATTTTAGGGCATGAGTCAAATAATAATGTAAATAAAAATTTGTAGTGAACCACATCACAGAAAACAGTGGGGAGAGTGATTCCCACTGTTGAAACTATCCTAAGGCCCACCATAACATTTATTTGAAATCCAACCTGTTCAACAGTTGTAAAATACAAAAATAAGGGAAAATATAAATACCAGGTTGATCTAAAACTTTTGTAGTCCTTAAAAACTTTTAATGGTGGGCGTCACTGTCCATAAAGATTTTTATGCTGGGGTCCACTGCAGCTTTGGATTTAATTTATTCTTTGGATATTGCCCTGAAATGATATCTCCAAATGGATGGATGGTTGGATACAAAACATACATCATGGTGGGGCCCAAGGAACTTGGTTATATCACTTTGATAAATACTCTCCAACCTACCATATTGACGTGCAAAGCACGTAATTCAAAAATTGGGTTGTTGCAGGCCAATTGACGTGCCGTGCAAGTTACTCGTAGCGAGTGAACGCTGCTGGGGCCTACCGTGAATGTATGTGGTGTATCCACGCCGTTCATTCATTTTTTCAGATTATATTAGCTGTTGAACTCAAAATTGACGAATATCCAAAGCCCAAGTGGACCACACCATAGGAAAAGGTAAAAATATTAATTTTCACTTCGGATCTGACCGGGTCGGGTCTGTCCGGATCCATTCGGATCGGGTTTTCGGATCGGAACGGTCTGGATTAGCCATTACCCGATCTAGATCCGAAAACTAGTCGGATCTAAATGATCCTACCCGATCCTCACCGATCAAGGCCGTCGGTTCTGTTCGGAACGGGTCGGATCGGGTCTGGTCGGGTCGGATCCACCGATCGGGTAAAAAATGCCCACCTCTATGAGTAACTCAATACGCTCTTATCGTACTGAGTAAACTCAGTTGGGCCCACCGTGAAAATAAGTGGTTTATCCACACCGTCCATACGTTTTTTCAGCTCATTTAAGGGGTTGAGCCCAAAGTTGAAGCATATCCAAATCTCAAGTGGATCATACCACAGGAAAAAGTGGGAATAATGATTTCCACCGTTGAAACATTTCTAAGCCCTACAGTGATGTATATTTGTCATCCAAGCTGTTAATAAGATCACGAAGACATGGATGAAGGCAAAAAACAAATATAAGCTTAATACAAAAATTCTGTTACACTCAAGAATGATTCAACAGTATAAGTTCCATTCACGCAGTTTCATGTGGTGTGGTGCATTTGAGCTCTGGATATTCTTCACTTTCATACCCATATTATAAAATTATCTAATAAAATAGATGGACGGAGTGAATAAAATACATAGATTATGGTGAACCCCACAGAGTTTACTCAGTACGCTAAGCGTACTGAGTTACTCAGTATGCAATCCGCTTCCGTTTCAATGGTGGGTGGCATTACGACAACAACTTCCTTTGTTGTGATCCAATAGAGCTGTGGACTGTGGAAAGTACCCTTGTCCAATAGCTAAATCCCGGACGCCAGTTTCCAGTTTCCTGGGAAAGCTTTTTCAAAGAAGTTCCTGTGCTTGGGATGCTAGGTGGGACCCACCATAATGTTTGGGAGAAATCCACTGTCTATCCTTTTTGGGATCATTTTAGGACACATGACCAAAATTGTGAAATAATTTTTTACCATTGAAACCTTTCCGAGCGAAAGGCTCCATCTTGATATTTATGTACCATCTAAACTATTTAGAAGGTCATTCCCACAGAGATGAAATGAAATCACAAAAAACTTAGATTGATAGAAGCTTTTGCAGCCGCATGAATGTTTCAAGGGTGGTCACTAAATCCCCACCTTTTCCTCTCTTCTAGCACACTCCAGTTTTGGATCTATCTCATTCTTGGTCGTATGTCTTAAAATAATCTCGCAAAATAGATGGACAGAGTGGATTTCTTTCAAACAGATGGTGGAGCCCACCTCACATCCCAGGGCAGGAACTTCCTGCGAAAGGCTTTCCTACACTGAGACCGCAAGGTGGGGTCCACTGTGATGGTTATGAGAAATTCACTCCATCCATCCATTTTGCAATCTCATTTTAAGACGTGATAAAAAAAATGAGGAGATCCAGAATTCAAGTGGGCCGCACAAGAGGAAATAATAGGTTATCAACGACCACTGTTGAAACATTTTTACACCACAAAAGTTTTCTAAGAGGCTAATTTTTTAATATTTTCACTTCATCACCTGGTAATGCCCTCGTAAGACTGTTTGGATGGTATATAAACATTAAGGGCTTATTTGGCCAGCAAACTAGATGGGATTAGATTGTATTGGAAGGGATTGGAAGGAGCAATCCTGGGATTGGCCGGGCATGCCAAACAGGCACATTGAACTTTTGCTTGAATTGGAGCAATCCACTGACATCACCAATATTACCTTGAAATCCACCTAATCCCTCCTAATCCCATCTATTTTGCTACGACATGTTTGGGTGGACGGATTGGAAGGAATTGGCCGGGCGTGATCCCGGGATTGGCAAGGAAGGCCAAACATACTCGGTGGTAGATTCTTTGGATATAGCAATCCCACAGCAATCTACTGACGCAGCCATCATTACCTGCCATCCACCCTAATATCCCAACACGCCCTAAGATGGAGCCTACAAAGGTTTCAGCAGTGGAAAATTCTTTTCCCAGTTTCATTTACTATGGCCCACTTGAATTTTAGATTTGCCTATTTTCAGCCGCATGCCTTAAAATGAGATGCACAACCGATAGGAAACGGATTGGCTACTCCCCCTACACTAGCCAATGGCTGATGGTCGGTGTGCTGTGGGCCCCACCACAATGTATTTGTTTCATCCATGCTGTACATATGTTTTTAAAGATCATTTTAAGGTATGAGACAAAGGATGAGGTATATCTCAATCTCAAGTGAACCACATTATAGGAAACAGTTTTCAATGAGTATCAACCATTAAAAACATTTTGGGGGCATAAAAGTTTTGGATCAAGCTTATTTTTGTTTTTTTCCCTTCATCTGCGTCTGTACGACCTAATCAACAGATTGGATGTCAAATAAACAGTACAGTAGGCCTTAAGAAGATTTTAACGGTGGATGTCTAATAACTATTGTTTTCATGTGGTGTGGTCCAACTGAGATTTATATCTCCCTAATTTTTGGGATCAAGCACTAAAATAATCTTTAAAAATAGATGAACGGAATGGATGAAACATATACATAATCGTGGGCCCACAAAGCACCGACCACCAGCCACGGGGTCGCACGGGAGTAGCCAATCCGTTTCCCAACCGACACAATAGAAAGATTTCTTCTAAATTTCACCGTGGCACACCTTGCTTGCGTTCCAGCGCACTTCTGCCAAAAGCTTCCGGGAAAACCACGACTTTTGCAGTAAATCTGCGTCCCTCGTGTCATTATCAATCATTTAAAACGTGGTCCCTCATCCTCGCCACCAGCCTTATCCACGAGAATCGAGATGTCAGTGGAAGATCATCTGTGTTGAAGGCATAGAAACTTCCGGTGCCATCGTGTCTCATTGGTACCCGCAGTTTCCAAGGATTCAAGCTAACGAGGTATGTCAAATTTCTCTCTCGAATGGATTGCGTACTACATAACATGACATTTAAATGAATAGTTCTAAATTTTAGCTTGCTTGTTTAGAAAAAATAAAATTCTTTATCATAAATAATTACATATATAATTAATAAAATTATAGGTACAAAAAATAAAAAATAAGAAGTATGTTGAAATATGATAGACTAATGTAATAATGAAAATATTAGCATGTATTCGCCCGACCAACCCGTGCAACCCGCTTGAGCTAGCTTAGGTTGAGCTTGGGTTGAGAATTTCCTACCTGAGGTTGGGTTGAGTTAGGTTAGAATTGAGTCATAGGATCCTTGGGTTGGGTTGGGATAAGGTTGAGCACCAACCCCGATCGACTTTCAGCCCTAGGAATTGGCACAGACCAAATGCAATTCCATCCCACCAAATCCCATCTAATACCATGCGCCAAACGTCCCATGACCATTCACCTTCATTTAACAAAATCATTCATTAGACGGGCCACAAAATAACGAGTAGTACTTAGAAATCAACAGCAATCAATAATAAAAAAAACAAATGCGGTCAACCCAATAAAATTACAGATACTAATTTTTCTTTTTAAAATTTTATTATCCTACGATCGTCTCATATCTGTGACACGTGTTCCAAGTCCAATCATATCCCGCGATACGTTCAGTTCAATTCACGCGTGCGACAAAACATATAGATAAACGTACATAGTAGCAGGGAAATCAGTGCCACTGTTGTAAATAAAGACATGTCCAGTGTCATTTCCCTTTCTCGTCCCGTGGCAAGATTTCCCACACATGATGATACGACCGTACAACCCCAACTTCCCCATCATACGGCTGCCTGGCACCTGTGGTCCCAATTGAGACAATAATGACTGGGCAGCCCCTCAACCAATCACCTGTCGACAACGCTTCAAATCAAAACCACTTGGTTTTAAAAAACTCAGATGACAGAGACGAAACGAATTATTCTTTTCTTCTGTCTCTTTTCTCTCCTCTTCTTGTTTTTTGTGTTGAGAATTTTATACAGATTGATGTAATTTCTGTATAATATGGAAACTGAAAAAATCACGATAATAAAAAATTAAGGACATGCTGAAGCACGTCTGAAAAAACGCTGTCCTTAAAGCGTTATTTGCCCCTACTCAATTGAATTGAGTAAGTTGATAGGTTATAGGCAAATAGCTTCTAGGATACGACGAGCCTGGTGTGGGTCTGCTTTCAGCAAACACGAAGGCCCACCTATTGGAACTCAATTTCACAATTTCTGGCAGTATTACAATATAGAGAAAATCTCAAAGAAAGAAAAAAAAAAAGGAGAAAAAATGGTTTCGACCACTGCTCTGGTCAGTTCAAATCTTCAGCTATTGGTTCATTGAATCATCCTAAACCACACCGTTGGTCTGTTCTTCAAGCTAAGGTTCAAGCCTTGCTATATTGCTGGAAGCACTAGAGTATTTTAGTTGAGAGGGGATGGTTGTCTCAGTTCGTATGGGTTTGCTGGAGTGAGTTGAGATGTTTTGGAAACCCATCCAGGCCCTCTTTTTATAGGCTATGGTGGCTAGGGGGTTATGGTCCAGAGACTTAAATTCCATTAAGCCATTTCTGGCTGTTGGAAAACTAGCCGTTTTATGGCCGTTTTCTGACTATTGTGCATGGACCATTAATCTACTGCATGCTGACTGTTGTGAGACAGCAGCTAGCCGTTTTCTGACTGTTGGGCTAGCCATGCAGCAATTACAGCTAGGTCCTGCACTAATGGCTCAACTGTTACAGTTTCTGCTACAATAGCTCTTTTCAGTCAGTCTATATATACTAAGAGATCTCTCTCTCAGTTCTCTAGTCTCTCTGCCAACCAGCCACCCGCCTAAGCCACGTAGTCGCACACGTCTCGCTCCAGTTCGCTCAAGGTCGCGAAGGAGCGACCATTTGCGACACGATGCGGACGTGCGAAGTGCGCCACAAGCGTCTCTACAGCCACATTGCCTCACATGCCCACGCCCTCGCATCAAGCCCGAGACCGAGGAGACCGAGACCGAGTCCGAGTCCGAGACGACGAGACCGAGCCCGTGCCCGATGCGCGAGCGCGGGTGATCCAGTGCGAAAGGTCCATAGTCCACGGACTACGTAGGTAAATATTATAATATTCCACTGTTTTCATTTAAACCAATTTTTCTTTTCTTCCCTTTCCCATGTGGGACTATTCCCAAAAACCCATAAAAAGGTGTTTTTCAAAACAACTTTTATATATTATATATTATTTTATTATTAAAATATATTTTTATTAAAATCAATATTTTTGCAACATTTCGCACCAGTGCAAACACACGCAACCATCCCACGCATGTTAGCAAAAACCCTCATGCAGATGCTAACGTGCACAAATGGCTGCATGGTTGGACAGATAACGGCAGGTCATGAAACAGCAAGAGACCCCATTAATGTTCACTGATGTACTCCCAAAGCGCACGTTAGCAAAGCACAAACATGCAAGTTCTAGACTCTTCGTTAACACAATGACAGAGACGGATAACTACAACGAAAACCCAACTTAAAAATAAAAATAAAAATAAAAGAGACGAAAAGACAGAGAAATGAAGAGGGCGCATGCAAACATGCATGCGCTACGATCTACCAAAACACTCCCAACTCTAGCAAAGAAGGCAAAATGAGATCCCCAAATCTAACGGAAAGAATAACGTCCGTTATTCAAACCCATGCATTCTCTTCTCCTAAGACCCCTGCGTGACTTCCTGTGCTTTGTTCTGCACGTACTCTTTCGCCCTCTCCTTCATGTCCCTAGCTTTGTTGGCGAGCCTCATCCTGGCATAGTCGAGCTGATCAGAGCTAGGTGGGTGCTTCCCAGACACGTAGTTGTAAATCCAAGACAGCGCTGACAGAGCAGCACTCCAAAGCCTCCTGAGAAAAGGAAGCCTGTAACGACCAGGAATATTACAATGCCTGCAGGAACGAGTATGGGGCTGAAGAGATATATGTTTAGACACAACTATCAAATGATCAGGCATGCCAATCAGCTAGGAAGGCTCTAGCTTAGATTGACAGTCACTAAGCGTCGATCGAATCTATAATTATATGAATATGAGCAGTGTAATGATCTCGATCGATGCCCTAAGTTTGGTCATCATCCAACGGTTTGGAAGGTACAATTTCGTGAAAGAGTGAATGATGCTAGTTTCACTTAAATTCCATGTTATCACTTAAGGCACTTGGGGCCAAAATTGAGCGATCCTAGAAACTATCTCAGCTCAATATTCACGATGGGCATAAGCCCGGCAAGACGGACATTATTATATTATTTTGAGTCCAGAGGACCACCAACATACGGTTTAGACCTAATCCGGTTAGTTGAGGCATTTTCGGGATAAGTTAACCATCAGGATTTCTCATGAGCCCTAGTTAGTGTCAATATTTACTAAGTTCGTGACGCTACTCATTCGCGATTAGCGAAAATGGCCATCTAACTCTAATTATCCTAAATTTGTCAGTTTCGGTCTAATTAGGGCATTTAGTTGGACTAATACAACTCTCTAATGGTCCTACTCGTGGACGTAACAATGTTTTAGTATGAAATTTTATGGGATGCTATAGTGGGCCCCTAAGAAAATCCACACGTACACTACGCTCCTCCTGGCACAACCTGCGTTCGTTTTAGAAGGGAGTGCATTAGATGTGGCCAACATGGGGCGTGTGAATCTTTCAATTAGGCATCAGCCATATCTTATTAGGATTTGAAATCATTGTTGTGCGATGCTATCGTATGTGATCTATATTTTCAAATGGTTTTCCGAAATTTGTTCCTATTTCCTTACTACCTCTAAGGTCTCTAATGTGTTCTTTGAAAAGTTTTCCCCTTTTGGTTGATCCAGGATGGTCATACTATGCATAAGTCGGACTATGAAGAATTCGAAATTTGTAGGTCTTTAGGAAACTTTCTTAGCATGTATGCTACATGTGTGGCATACATTGGTCACATGCCTTGTGAATGATGATCGCCTTTTCAGGTGTAAACAAGTGTATAACTTTGAGCGTGGTTCCCCTTAGCAGGCTATGTCTCATTGAGAGATGAGAGCTGAAAATCTCTCTTAGAATGAGTAAGTTTCACCCTTGTCTTTTGTATGAGTGTGCTGACATGTGGCGGCTTTTCATTAGTCAATGTGGATCATACCAAGCCAGGTGTAAACACCTTGCACCCCACTTTTGCAAAGAACCCAAATGTGCCTTTGTCCATCTTCAATTGATCCATACATGCCATATGTGCACATGTGCATAAAGGCTATTCTAGCTTTAAGTACTCACATGTCGGTCATTTAGTAGTATAAGGCATTCCATAACCTTAAGAATTTAAAAAAAAAAAAAAAAAAAAAAAAACTTAGATTCAACCCGTAAAGTAGAGGCCGTGCACACGTGTAGGTAGTTGAGAGTACCTAATCCCTTTCCCAATCATTGCTGAGGTTCTTATTTATAATATTCTGTCATAGACCTTATTTAGGAGCCATCTTAAGTTAGGGAGTCTTTGATTCTCCAACCAACCGCGATTTTACTAGTTTAACCAACTATAGTTTCTATACCTCTATTACCTAGTGGTGACTCCAAGTCTTCCAATTGCACTGTTCTAAATCCACACTATATTTTTTCAAAGTTATTACTTATTAGCCACAAATCATACAAGTGGCCCAATTTTCCACTGATCCAAACTATTGGTATTATAGACCCCACTGAATGGTCCATGCAAGAGGGGGAAAAGCATGTGGGAAAATCCTAAACCTTTCAATAGACACCCAAAACGAACACATTAAGGAAGAAACACAAACGGTTCTCATTCAACTAATGAAGGTCAGGTATTCTATCGCCAGAAATCTCCCTGTAGTAGGGATCTTTTGTGCATGAGCTATTTTAATGAGGCTGATGACGTGGACATTTTGGATCACTAGCCCATAGGGCCCATTGGTACAGATTGAAAGTCAGAACAATCAGAGGGTTTTATAGTGCTTGAGCTAATCCATTTTTTAACAACGAGAGCACCCAAATCATTTTTTTGATTGTGTGAACAGATGTCCCTTTAAAAATGAAATATTTAAATAAATATAAAACGTTGATATGTCAAATCAAACAACGTTTTTATCACTAGGCTTTCTCCTAGAAACAGAGGAGGGATTTGGGCAGTTTTATAAGAGAGCTGATTAGGTGAGACCCGGCCTCACCCAAGACGGTGCGGCCCTTACCATGGGCCGCACCTTGATGTATGTATTATGTATCCAAGCTGTCCATCCGTTTTTCTAGATCATTTTATGACATTATTCGAAAAATGAAATAGATCCAATTATCATGTGGACTATACCATGGGAAACAGTTTTTTATGATTAAGCTGATATTTGTTTTTTTCCCTTCATCCAGGCTGATGTGACCTCATCAACAGATTGGACGGTAAATAAACAATATGATTAAGGTGAACCCTAAGAAGTTTTTAATGGTAGGTGGTCAATCACCATTGTTTATTATGGTGTGGTCCACCTGGTAATTGGATCTGTTTCATTTTTTGGATAAGGCCCTGAAATGATCTTAAAAAAAAGAAGGATGGACAAAATAGACACATAATAATACATTAACGTGGGTCTGCGATGACCCCACAGCACCGTCATGGTTGAGGCAAGGGTCTCACCTAATCCCACTCTCGTTTTATAGAATAAAAACATCGGTATCTTTGACCTAAACCATAAACCCTAAAATATAGGTTTGTCGTGTAGGGAGAAAAATGGTCGATATTAATGGCTCGTGCATCTCATTTATAGATAAAGATTCCTACAACCTAAACGCTAGAAAATGTCACTCCCTTCGAATCTCTAAGGGGCCGGCTGTTTGATTTTTAATTTCCCAGGTAATTACAGGGAAATAAGTAATTATTACTTACCCCACCTGTTTGAAATTCACCAGGAATTCCGTTTCGAAAAGCGAGCCATACAATGACGGTTATTACTGATTTAAATATGTGGGCCCATGTATGTGAGTTATCCACACCATTTAACCTTTTAAACAATACATTTTAAGGCATGAATCCAAAAATTAAGAAAATCGAAAGCTCAAGTGGACCACACCTTAAGGAACAATGATCATTAAGACGTCAATGGTTGAAAGTTGTTTTCTCCCTAGGGCCCACATTGATGTTTATTTGTCATCCAACCTGTTCATATGGTCACACAGTCATGGATAAAGGGGAAACAAAAATATCAGTTTGATCCAAAACATTTGGGGTCCTCAAGAAGCTTTCAATGGTAGGAGTTCAATTTCCATTGTTTTCTGTGTTGTGGTCCACTTGATCTTGGGATCTGCTTCATTTTTGGGCTCATGCACTAAAATGAGTTGGTTACAGGGATGGACTGTGTGGATAAAACACACATCATGGTGGGCCTCATGATTTAACATTTTTCTCTTCGGGGTGACGTGAGGAGAGTTATAAATGAAAGGTGTCGGTTAACATCACCTTGGAAATTCAACGAGAAATACACTGGCGGCTTTCAGTTTCTACCGGTGACAGACCATTGATTTGATGGTCCTATCATGGATGGCATATGCACCACAAATACTCTTTGTTTTTTTAATACCTTGATAAATGCATTTTACCTGGGCATTTATTATTGGTTCAAGGAAATGTAGTGAAGTGTCAGAAGTTATCATAGCCAATGCCGCTCATTTGAATATTTTGCAAAAAGCAGATAAGCTGGTATTCCCATGTTTGGAAATGGTGGAAAATGCATGGGTGGAACTCTGATGATGTACCGTCCATTCATTGACGTCAACAACTTCTGTGGGTCTAATCAAGAGGTATGTGTTATATCCAAATCGTCTATTCATTTGCCGAGCGCGTCTTAGGCTTGAGACGAAAAATTAGACAGATCTACTTATCAAGTGGACCACACTGCAAAAGCCAGTGGGGGATTGAACGTTATGGTGGGCCCTACAAACTTTTTAACGGTGAAAATCATTATCACCACAACTATTTATGGTGTGGTCCAGATGATCTAAGGATATGATTCATGTTTTCGATAATGCTATGTAGAAGGTGGTGCACTCCATCAAATACTCTCATGGATTACTTTCAGCATCCATCAAATGCACGTATGGGTCATCATGATCCATTTAGCTGTGAATTCATTGAACCCAAAAAAACAAACACGCCCTTAAATAACTGCCTAAGAAATAGACGGTTAAGAAAGTACTAAACATTCAGTGGCCAAGATCTTCTACATGGGTTTTTTTTGGTAGTGATACATGTTATATAAATGGCTTGAATCATTGAACAATGGGCCCTGCTTGTGCAAGCTTAAAGCTTCAATGTACCATCCAAGTGCTAGTATGGGCTATATGCACGTGTGGTGTGTATGCACACACAAGGAGGGCAACCATCCTCATTATGACCTTGATGTGGCCCACTTGAGTCCTCGATCTGCTTAAATTTTGGGTTGATGTCTCGACATGAATGTTGCAACAAATGTATAGAGTAGATGTTAGAAAGTCATCAAGGTGGACCTCAAAGGGCCTTTGTAGCATGTCTTCGGAATCAGACACTTCATGCGGTCGACATGCAAAAAAGAGAGGATTTAGGCCACTCATGACATTTTTGTGCAGTAAATTTTGAGCTCTCTTACGAAGCATCCACATCTTTTAATGACAATTTTACCCTCTAGTAACCAAAGTTCATAAGAATAATTGCGATGACAAAAATATCAAAAACTACTGCATTACATATAGCATAGATATAATAATAGACCATCATAGATTATGGTCTATTTCTCAACTTATAACAAATGCCATTTTCCCATGCATAGCATGCCAAATGATTGATGACCACGATCGAAGAATTCAGCTTGGAAGGCTCAAACAAGGGTTAGAAAGGACCTAAACTGCACAAATAGCTTCCAACGGACATTAACTTCAGAAACAGTTATCCATCTCATGCGTATAATATATTGCTATGATAAGTTCTACGGTATACATCAGTTTTCCAAATGGATTTCTTTTAAAAGGCCATTATTTAGGTTAAAATTGCATTTTAGTCTAAAATTTGCTAATTTTAGTATTTACTATTTTTAGGGTTTTAAGAGTCCTATTGTGGTCTAGAGTCTTTGTTTAGCTAGCTGAAGATTTGTTTCTGAGTTTTGGCAAGATGAAACACATTTTTACTGATTTTAAATTTTATATATATATATATATATATATATATTTTCAGTAGAGTTTCCTATCTGAGTCAAATTAGGTAGTCGAGTTAGGGTCTAGAATTTATTTTGCTTATATAAGCACATTAAATGTGTTTTAACTTGAAATACACAACTTGGACACACTCCCTTCAAAAAAAAAAAGATCAATACACCAAGTAATACATTTAGATTTATTAGATTTGTGGCTAAAATATTGGTATTCAACCCAAAACTCCCAACGATTCAAGGCCTCAACATCCACCTGAACTGCAGCATAATGCTAGTTATTGAAGGGGATTCACTTCATACCATTATGAGTTATATAAGAATGTCTTTCACACTCCTCAAGGTGAGGCATAAAGATCTAAGAGGCCCCTTTTGCATTTTTCATCAATAATATCAAATTTTCTTTCTTCTTTTTAGAGATTTCTCTCTCATTGTCGATTCAAGGGCTATTATTGAATGAAGCCTAGATGGTGGGGCCATCGCATAAAGAACCTAGATTAGACATGCAGGTAGGGTTGAATAAATGACCAGTCTTTCATCTCATTGAGAGCAAGCCTTAGTAACAGTGTAATAAGAAAATGGCAGTGGGATCACCTGAGAGGTGAAACTGAGTCAGAAGTGACTCATTCCACTCTTGAATCGAGTTGTTTTGCAAAAACACAAATAAAGGTAGACCCAAGTTCAAGAAGAAGCTCAACTCAGTTAGGAATGGGTGAGTTGACTCGGGCCATTCTCGGCCATTCTCAACATGTTATAGTTCCTAGCTGGGGCTAGCATGTTCTCTCTAGCCCCTAATTTACAACCAAAAGAGAAGCATTAAGCAAACATTGCCAAAGCAAGGGATCGATACAAGATTCATCGGCCAGAGTAAGACAGTGCGCCAGAAAAGTTACGCCTTGTTCTGGAAAACTGATTCATATCTGTATCTTTGATGGCTCATCTTCTTGTCCACCCCACAATCGCACCCGTTCCGATGCCTGGTCTGCCTGTGGTTAAAGAATATCATTAGAATTACTAAAGTAGAATTCTGTGAGTTTATGTTTCCTTTACACAAGAAATAGTGTTCTTATGGGGAAAAGGGCTGCATGTATACGCGCACTGAGAGTCAATGTGCACGTCTCTCACCATCTGAGGATGTGGTGGGAATCAAAACATGAATTTTAAAATGATATACATGCACCATTAAAAGGTCCCATTTAAAAATGTGCAATGAAACAAGATCCAATCTGAATTCGATCCTATTAAATCAGATTCAATTTAATAAAGATCCAATCTGAAACATGTATAAAGATCTGACCTCATTCAATCAGTTTATAATGGTGATACTTTAAAGGTGCAGTTAAGTTTTGCTGGGAGGTTTACAGGTTTAAGGGGAAAAAAACCCACTAAGCTTTCAGTGGATTATTGTATTAAAAAAGGAAAAAATGCATTAATGGTCTAACCAGATCGAATTCAGATCAAATTCGAAAATTTGAATCTGTAACGAATTCAAATTTGAATAGTGTTTACTAGGATCCATTGAATAGAGGCTTCAAATTCAACCCAGTTACAGCCCTATCCTTGAGAGGCGGGATTGTTGTACACCAACTCCTGGTGTATACAGACCAGATTATGGCCCTATTTTCTATTGATATTATTTAAGCATTTTCATGCAGATGATTGATCATGTTTTCATGAGAATGATCCACTTTGTAGTGTGCATGCTGAATGACTGGTGTACATGAGTAGACGATGATTAGATCGGGGCCCAAAACCTGTTGAATTGAATTGTCACAACTAACTCAATAGTGGAAAGTCGACCAACTTCTAATTTAACTTAGGGGCCTAGGACCTATTGGACGTATCTCTTGGCAAAGGGGTTTTTGCAAATACCCTTTTTTTTTTTTTTTCTTGTTGTCATTTTGGTCAACTCACCAACTGAAAACAAGCAGGCTTTTTAGCACCCATTTTGATGAGTGGGGATCAGATGATTGTGGAAGTGCATCCAAACGCACAAGGCAAAATGGAGTTTGGCTCAAAATGGTGTTTAGCCATCAAAACGCCCTTTGGAGGGTGCGTCCAAATAGTCCTTGGTATTCACAACAAGAAATGTAACCCTCAAATTTCAGTTGGATTAATTTCAAGTCTTAACTTGAAAGCAATGTAGTCTAAATTTGGATCCTTTATCACTGCATCCAAATACTAACGAAGATAACTACAATTAGGTCATTTCCACTTACTAGGGGACTAGTTCTTGCAATTCAATTCAATAATGCATCAATAGCAGTGCAAAAAGGAGTTGCAGTTTAGTTGCTTTACCTCTTTCTTCCAGTTGGTTTTCCAAATGATCCCAAGTAAGATCAAGGTTTGCAGCAGCGTCCCACAAAGCATACCGGCCCAAATTCCCTATCAGAAGAACAGCCATTAATACAAAGTCTGGCACAAAAAAAAAAAAAAAAAAAAACCTTAAACATTTGGAATTATGTAAAATCAAGGTTTGGCATGTGTGATGCAAGTGGAGCAAGGAGGGGATAGAAAGAGAAAAGGGAGAGAGATTCAGGGGGGGAGAGAAAAAAGGAGAGGTGGAGGGACGGAGTCCTCTACAACACCTGTTTTACATACCGCGTAAAACATCCAAATTTGTGGGTCCACCATGTTTTAAATGTAATAATCCGTACATCAGGTGAAAAAATAGCTAGATCCACAACCCAAACGCGGCACACCACATGGAATAGTGGGAACGGGATGAGGAACACCGGTTTTTGTGTCAGCCACCGTGTGGTGTATGTTTCATTCAACTTGTTAATCAGGTCTAACTCACCAGGATGAAGAGAAGATACAAAAGTCAGCTTGATAAAAGCTCAGGTGGGCCACACCATGTAAATTCAGAGGCTTTGGGAGCAACTTTACATTGCTCCCATTGGTGTGGACCATGTGAGTATTTAATTGGGCTTTTCTTTTGTACGGTTCAAATAATAGTTCTCACCTGATGGACAGTTTGGATTTTCCATATACGACAATGGACCCCACAGAGCGTCGCAATCTCCTCTTCATCTGCCCTACATGTAGGGAAGAGAAGAGGAGAAGTCAGTGGGCTATCTGCATCAAAACAAGTGAAGGAAGTGGGTTGAAACTAAGCTGGCCCTTGTGAAGTAAAATCTCAACCGTTCCTTGCCAAGGAGCAACACTTTTATGACGAATTTACTATCTAACCAAGCTGTGAAGACTAATTGCAAGGGAAAAAATGTGCAAAGATATTGGCATTATATATAGTAGAGATAAACTAATTTGTGTGAAACAAATAATTTTTTAACAAATTTTCTCTTACTCGAGAGAAAATAGCATTTACTAATAACTTGATAGAAAACCATCAAAATGTGAATTCTTTCCTAATAATATCAATCATGTTTTCACAAGAAGATATTCTGGCCATAGTAGAAATAATTCAGAGTCATCATCCCTATCAAAGCAATGCATTTTTGGAGCACATACATAGAAGGATGGTTAGTGCAGGCACTGATTCTTTACTGTATGGTCAATATGCATTATCATCTCTTTTCTTGGGTAAAATAATACAGTAAAAATGGTGGGTATCGTTGAGACCACTTAAAGCAAAGTTGTGTTCCACCAGCCGGGCTTTTTCGCTCTGCTTAGCCCTATCCCCTTCTAGGGGTATTTTAGTGACAGGGTATATAGGAATTGGAAAGTCATATTTGGTCATTTGAATCACTGTAAGACCCACTTCAGAAGGAAAGATCCACCATGGATAGGCAGTAATCCTCTTTGTTTTTTATTTATTTTTAATCTTTAAAATGATAATTGATCCTAGCCATTAGGAAAATGATCTGAACATAAACCATTGACCATTATGAGATTTTTTTGTCCTTTAGATTAGATGGCTAGGATCATTCGTGGCAACTCAAACTTCGCCAATGGCCTCTGTTGGTGAGACTAACCTCTTTGACAGTTCTGATTATGCATAGCCCAACTAAAAGATGATAATAGTATTGTGCTTTTGCAAATGTGAATTACCTCCACTCCCAAGTTGAACTTGTAACCCAAAAGGAACCCAAAAGGAAGCCCAAAAATATAGTAACAAGCCAAGTTGATATATGCCACTAAAGCTTGCCAGCCACCACCAACAGCAACACCTGCAGCAACAACAACAAAATTAAATAAATGAAACTTACAACCATTGAAATGCTTAGATTCATTCTCTTGGTTCGCAAATGTGGACCCTTTGTGGACCCACTCATTCGGAAATTTTCAGTATAATCTAGATTTGTATAAAAGCCACTGATGTCCTATTTAAGAAGAAGGCTAGTGATTGTCGCAAACAAAAATAAGATACATCTGGAGAAGCGTGAAGAACTGTAGGGCTGTGATCATGACAATGTGTGGTGGTGCTCATGATGAAATCTGTATGTGGATCCTACGATTCATGATCCATTTTGTTGATTTGATGGGTCCGTCAGGATGGGGAAAGTTCCAAAACACTAAAGATTAGAATCTTTGACCGTGGTACTTTTTTTATTTAACCGTCAACTTCGTAGGTCATTGATCAAAGGGTTGGGATCTTCTAGTCCGGGAATTTTTGCGGCATCCCCATCTATAGTGGGGCCCATCAGATCAATGTCTGGTACATGTACATGTACCTGTGGTCTACGTATCTACACAAGGTCTACTTTTGGGGTACATGTACCTGCGCTCTGCGTATTTGCACAAGGTCTATTTCTTCCATCCTATTCATGTACGCTATTGCACATTTTCTAGAAACAATTTAATTCAATCATAGGAAATCCCAGGAGATATAAGATATAAAGGGCAGCATTTAAGTGAGGTACTATACAATGCTCAGGCCAGGAGTTTGTAGAGTACACTCCTGCTTTCAACTTGTACAAATAGGACCCATGGTTCTGTAATTTAGACCGCTGACACGACAGCCCCCACTGTGAATGGCCCATGCACCATTGACCTCCTAGATGGGAAAGCCTTACTCTTCCATTGATGCCCAACAAATAGATGGGTAAGAAATAAAACACAACAATGTTTCCCAGTGATGGATGGTATACTGGCAGTTTAGAAATTACTCAAAAATTGCTTATTTTTGCATACAAATAATTCAAACCAAACTGTTCTAATTATAGGACCCATTTTAGAAGTATAATGAACCAAAATTACTCTTATTTGGTTATTAAGATATTAGATTGCTGGACATATATTGGATGGTTAGAAATTAAAATATATAACAGTCTTATTTAAAAAAACAAGTGTCCACAAATCAGAGGTTAGGATTTTTCAACCAACCCAATTCTTATACTATAACATAACAACAGTGACTTCCAAAATTTAGTAGGTTTAATTTGGGTTAATATACACCATGTTTACCATTTGTAGGTGCCTGCATATCAAGCGTCATACGCAGCTAGAGAATCAAATAAGTCCCTTGTCTCTGTTTCTAAAAGGGGAGTTGCATAATCCTATAGCGTTCTCAGGCCTAGAGTACTTACAGGTGGGCCCATGGTTCAGTGATTCAATCTATTGATCTAAAAGGCCCCATATTGGATGGACCATGCCCCATAAACCTCCTAAATTGGACAATTCTAAGCCTCTGGTTGCAGCCTACAGACAGAGCCAAGAAAAAATACATCAGCTGTCCATGTTCAGTGAGGGAAAGGCCAATGATTTGATGGCTACGATATTTCAATATGGGAAGTTTTGGGGCATGGTCCATCCATTGTGGGGCCATTCTCATGGGCCTCAATCATACATAATATGGTTTTCCAAAAGGACAGTACTTACTGTTGAGGAGTGATCCAGGATATCTAATGTGGCCTAGATAGGGCTGAAAATGAGATATTTTGCACATGTGGGCAACCAAACTATCAACCCTGGCACTGTGCCAAAAGCACATTGCCTGGGCAATCCTAAACATCCAACAAGTGGCTTACAGTGGGTCCATTTCCAATGGTTAATTCTCGAGAGACATGAGCAATCTAAGTTGGGTCAATGATTCAGATTGATCAATTGAAACCATTCTCGTTCAGTTCCAATGGTCTAGACTGCATGGTGGCCTAAGAAGAGTGAGCTGAATTGGATGGACCATCCAGATCCTGGCTAAAAGACTCAGCGATTTAGACTGAGTCTTGAGCCAAGTCGGGACCCGCACCATCTAGGTGACTCTTGGTGTCGAACCAGATCAGGTCTGACCGAGCTCAAGTCGACTTGGATGAGTCACACATAACTCATCTGAGTCTTAAAACCATTGATCCAGATCAATCATTGGAACACCTGCTTCTTCAAAACACAGATTTACCAGATCAATGATGAACCATCCACATTTTAGAACTTCGGACTGATTTTCCACATTTTAGAACTTCGGACTGGTTTTAAAAAAAGTTGCAATCAAATACCTGAAATAACAGGTTGGATGCTATTGAGCACCATTGTCACACCAAGGAGATAGGCCAGATGTGCAACGGCCTTTTGTAGCTCTTTGCTGCTGGTAAAGATTACAGCGAAGCGATCTCGGAATATCAGGATGAGGGCCATGAAGAAGAGTCCGATGAAGAGCGACGTTAGGACCACGACCATGACTGCATGCTTGGTGGCCCTCGGTCGGCCTGCCCCAAGCTCATTTGAAACTCGGATGCTGAAAGAGTAACAACAGGAAAAAATGTTTTGTAACTAACACGGAGAATAATCATTTGAAAATGAACTACAGGAACAAAATATCAATAAAACAGCACCAGAGGGTGTTTGGACGTGGAAACTTCCCAAACTTGGTTGCATGGCCCACTGCAGGAAATTGGCGGGACTGCATGCTAGGGCCCGTCCAAGCGAGCCATGGCCACGCGTGGGCTTGCATAATCAGGATAGCTGATTGGGCCCATGTTTGGTTTCTTGGGCCTAAATGATAAAAACTACTGGGGTTACTTTTGCAGAATTAAGAGCCCCACGGGTGCAATTTTCGCAAGATCCACTCCGTCCATCAGGTATGCTGCCTTGTTTTAACCATTGTAACAAAAAATTCATGATCATCCAAAACTCCAGTAGGCAACACCATATGGGAAAATTGGGATGAAATGCCCACCATTTGTTTCATATAGGGCCCACTGCAGTGTTTGTATGCCATGCAATCCATTCATCTTACATGACTCATCAAGATGAAAGAATTACACAAAAATCACATTATTCCAAAACTTACGTGCCAATCAAGGGATTGTGTACCTGATGGACGGCCTGGATTTCATGGTCATTGAGTAATTTCCCCATGTTAGAGAAAGTAACCCCAGCAGGTACCCAAGACAAGGGATGGCACAAAACAGCATGCCCAGTCTTAAGTAAAACTCGCTTATTAGTTTCAAGCTCGGCCGAGTTGACTCGGTCTGGTTTGTTCTGAGTGCCAATCCAGACTCCAAATTTTATAAAACATTAACCACCAAAGCCCCATTCGAGAGTTCTCTGAATTGCAATTGGATGGACGTCCTCTGCCAAAATTACAAGGGGGATTTCCCAGTAGAAAAGGCATGAAAATGGTGAGTCCAACCAATGCAGCTCATGTTTCCTAGGCCAGCCCAAATGCAGGTACGCTTGTAAAAATGGTCTGGGCAAACTGAGTCCATGTCTGCCCAGCCTGCTAGTACTTAACCTGATAACCATATGCCTGAGACCAATTTGAATGTACACCATGAGCACCATACCTCTAGTGTGAAACCGAGTTGGCTCAGCCGAGTTAACTCAGTTTCGGTGGACAAGGAAATGACTCGCCTGACCATAAAAGTCGGAGGAGAGTGGTAGCTTTTTTCAATCTTCAGGCGTCACACTCCAGAACTACTACTTGAAAACATGAGCTATGCTGCCCATGAGCCAAATAAGGGTGCACCAGAGGGGATTGATGCTTTGAAAAATAGAGGTGGTAGTTTGGATCATTTTACCTTATAGCAGCATTGATACCAATGAATACCATGCCTTCCCACCCATTGATGTTCATGCTGAAACACAAAACAAGACATCCAACTATGAGTATGGAACATTTTAGCCCCTATAACTTCAATTAAAAAATAAAATAAAATCACGGGTTGAAATCCAGGGGTGTCCAGACCAGGCCAGTCCAAGGCCAATGATGAATGGCTCGGTCCAATCATCAAGTGGGTCACTGTTATACAAAAGAATGGACAATTTGAAGAGACTTAACATGTTGAAATCTAAGAGTGTCCAGGCCAAGGCCAATGATGAATAACTTAATCCAATCATCCAGTGGGTTACTCTTATATAAAAGATCAGATAATTTGAAGAGACTTATGAGTGGTCCCATTTAGCATACATGTGTAGTTTAAAAGCACCTTTGGATTTAGAGCCATGTTTCTATGATTAAAACCATTCCTATGATAGGATTCATTGAGGATGGAGGGGATACAACAAAAAGTTTCGTAGAGTTGGGACTATTTCAAACTTTTGATCATGTCACTGCTTCAAACTTTTGATCATTGTAAATGATCCCAACCGTCCAATTGGGTCCCTGTTATTCGATCAGCACGGCCCATCCCCTGATGGGCGCCATACAATCAACAACCTACGATTATCGGAATGTGCGCCCCACTCGTACCATTTATAGGTTGAAAGAATTTTCAGTCAAGCATCATGCACCTCATCCCACATGAAGTACTCTGTAGTGTGATAACTAATGCAAGGGGGATGGAGAGAACGAACGTACCAGATTGAAATGGATCTGACAGCGATCTCCACATTGCCAAGATGGCCAGTGAGGACGACCAAGACCATCATGTACCATATCTCCAAGCAAAGCATCACGGCGGAGGTGAGGGAGAGCCTAACAAAGGCCCAGATGTCCCGAAAGGCCAACCAAGACAGCCCGGTCCACCCATCCCTACACCAACGAGTGATGTAGATCACCTGGCCTACAGGCACAGTCCATGAAGAGATGTTGTAAGCTGCAGCTGCGCCAGCCAAACCCCACCCAAACACATAGATTAAATCCCGGCAAGGATCAGTTACATCATTATCATTCCTCCTGTGGGAAGTAATGATAGCATGTAAGTGACCCTCCTGAATATGAAACTAAATGATATCAATTATGTAAATCTGAAACAATCAACACCTGTGGGTAGGATGAGTCTTTAGTCTTTACATTACTATCACCATTTATTTTGCCCGTTCATGTCCTTGTTAAACGGTGATCGTTTGTGTTTTTGTCATCACTTGCATAAAATGTGAATGCAACTGTATACAATCCTCCAAATCCCAATGTCACAAGCCTCTACTAATAAAATTTTCACCGATTGAGGTCACTATGGTGGCTAAAACAACCAGATCTAATCTCATTAATATGGACTTAGGATTGCGATTATAATCTTGCCCTCAACGGATTATATCTAAATTTGTTTATATGGCATACAAGGTGTTTAGTATTGATCATTGGAAAATAGAGGAACTTTGAAAGAAATAGATAGATATGTTTCACTCCATATGTTCCCATGATCTATATCAACTCCTAAAGGGTGAGTAATGGGCACACAGGCCGAATCAAGACTCTGAATGATCGGGATGTTATTAATAAGCATCATGGTCCAATCCTTATCATTTATAAGATGGATGGTTCGCATAGAACGATTCAAATGGATGATGAGATCCTTACAGGAGTGTCCTAAGATAGGTACTTCAGATCCAATGCACAAGATGAAAGGCTCATCTACTTCACTGTCCATCTAATAATGTAATAAATGTACCAGATTGTATGCTCATAAATAGATGGCCGCATCTGATAAACAATACTGATGCAGATCCCAAAAGGAGGCCTGATTCAAAGGCCAGTTTGAACTGGCCCAGATCGAAGTCAGGCCCAAGAGAAGTGGATCCCACTAGCGGGTCCGAAAGACTGACCCGAATTGTAACGACACGGATTCGTAGATGCGAATGGACCCAAATGGGTCCGCATATCCGAATGGACCCAAATCGTGTCCGCGGATAGGTGAAATCCATTTTACCCAACACAGATGGCAAGACAGAGAGAGAGAGAGCTGCTCTCGCTGTCCGTCCGATGAACCGAGATGGAAACGGATCTCCTCTCTCTCGCCTGGATGTTCGATAGTTCCGACGACATGCAACTGTGTCGAGATGCAGGGGATGCCGTCGGAAACAATGGTGGTGAAGATCAACCCCAGAGACGCCGACAATGGCTGCTGAAGCAAGGAAGAAAGGGAATGGCGAGCCATGACCTTCGTCTGCTGATCCGAGGGTTGTCAATGGCTGTTGGCCTTATTGTCCGAGGTAAGTATCTAATATCATATGGTCATGAAGACCTAAATGGGATTAAAATCCTCAATTTATATCAGATTTGGGGTGATGGCCAATTGGGGTATTGAGATCCGAAATTCCCCTATTCACAATTTGGGGATGGAACCGTTTGGATGCCTGTAACTTGTGTAAAATGTAAGAAAGTTTCAGGTGACTTTCTTACAGTTTGCGTTTGGGGGAGAAATGTTACAGGTAACAAAGTCTCAACCTGTTACTTTCTATCAGGTAAGATTGCAAGAAATGTAACAGAGGAATTAGGTGTTTTTCAAGTCACAGGTTACTTTGTTACAGGCAACGGCTATCCATTTCGAATTTGGGAGAGGGTGGTGGAAACGCAGCTGCATTGAAAGTGCATCTACATGCTCTAACCCAACGTCTCCTTCTCTCTCTCTCTCTCTCTCCTCTCTCTCTCTCTCTCTCTCTCTCTCAGCGTCTCCTTCCCTCTCTCTGCTCTGGCAAGGGAAGCCCTAACCCTTATTGTTTTTCTTTTGTATTTTTTCCTCTCCTTTTTTTTTCTTTTGCGTTAGTGCGGAACGGGGCTGTTTGGCGGGGCGGTTTCGTATGCCTAACTGTGGGGCCCACAGTGATGTACTTTCCTTACATCCACACCGTCCATCCGATTTGAAAGCTCATTTTAGGATATAATCCAAAAAATGAAGCTGATCCAAATCTCAAGTGAGCCACACCACAAGAAACAATCTTAACTAAATTCCTCCCATTCAAAACATCATGGATCCACTAAAATATTAATTTTCCATCCAACCGAAGCGGTTTGCCTAGTGAGCACTCACTACGCTAGTAAACTCTACGAAGTCCACCATAATTCATGTATTTTATCCGCTCCCTCCATCCATTTTCCCAAATAATTTTAGGGCTTGACCCCAAAAATGAATTATATATAATTTTCAAATGGACCACACCACATGAAACAATTGACTTGAACTCCTACCATTGAAAATTTCTTAGGGCCACAGAAGTTTTGGATCAAGCTTATATTTTTGTTTCCGTTAAGCCATGTCTGTATAATCTTATAAACAGGTTGGATGACAAATAAACATTATTGTGGGGCCTAGAAAGGTTTCATAGGTGGAAATCATTATCCTAACTGTCCTGTGGTATGATCCACTTCATCGTTATATATGCTTCAATTTTGGGCTTAACCCATTAAATTAGATGGAAAAACGGATGGACGGCGTGGATGGACTACATACATTCAAGGTGGGCCCAACTGAGTTTTCTCAGTACGATAAGAGCGTACTAAGTAACTCAGTAGTCAATCAGATTTCCCATCCAACCTATTGACAAGGAAATCAGATCTCTTATAGTGCTGAGTAAACTCACTTGTATATGATTTATCCATGTTGTCCATCAACAGAAACTAAGTTGCATGTAAGTTAGTTACAACTTACACCCAAATAGGATTACCTGTAACTTTCTTACACGTATAACTAGATTACTTGTAACTTACAACTTCAAAAATTTACAGGCATCCAAGCGCGGCCTAAGCAGGAAAAATGCCCTGGCAAGTTCGTCCCATGCGGCGCGACTTGGCTGGGACCCAGGAACCGAACAGGGATTACGTACTAACCCCACCAGGACCCATCTAGAGCAGGTCGATCCTGTTAGGGTTCTGTGAGGCCTATCGTGATACATGTATTTTATCCAAGCCGTCCTTTCATTTTGACAAACCATTTTAGGACATGAGCACAAAAAGGAGTTGGATCAAAGGCTCGAGTGGACCACGCCACATGAAGCAGTGGTGACAATGACCCCGCCGTTGAAACCTTCATATGGCCCACCGTGATGTTTATTTTCCATCCAACCTGTTCATAATATCACATAGACCTGGATGAAGGGAAAACATGAATTTCTGCTTGATCCAAAACTTCCGTGGGGCTGAAAATGTTTTGGGCAGTAGTTGTTTAATCCCCACTAATTCCTATAGTGTGATCCATTCAAGCCTTAAGATCTACATTCTTTTTAGGTTCATACCCTTAAATGATATTTCGAAATGAATGGACGGCTTAGAAAAGAGACACGTATCACAGTGGGCCCCACAGAGCCCCTAACAGGACTGTCCATCTCTAGATGGAGACCACGGATGTGGTGGTACCCTGACCGTCAGGCCCACCTCAATGTATGCGTTGTATATCTACACCGTCCATCCGTTTTGCTAACTCATTTTATTGTATGAGCTTAAAAATGAAGTAGATACAAATCTCATCTCAGATGAGATATACTATATAAAACAATGATCATTGGAGGTAAGAAATTAAAAACCTCCCAAGGCCCAATGTAATTAGGGTTGTCAATGGGCTAGGCTCGGGTAGGTCTCGGCCCAGATTTCAAACTGGTTCGGATTGATCAATCAGGTTGGCCATATTCAAAATTTAGCTTTTTAAGTCCAAGCTTGGCTCAGTAACACCCCTAACAATAACTGTAATAATTGTAATGTATATTCGCCGCCCACCTAAATAAAATGAAAACATAAATATCAACTTGATCCAACTTTTTTAGCCCATAAAAAGTTTTTAACCATCATTCACCACAATTTCTCAGTGTGGTCCACCTAAACTTTATGTGTGCTTCATTTTTTGAGTTCCATGCCATAAAATGAGTGCACACATCAAGGTGGGCCCCACAATCAGGGTACCACCCACACCGTGGGTTTCCAGGGTGGTGATCCCAACACCACCCACCTATTCCAGCTCATTTTAATGCATGAGTAAAAAAAATTAAGCAAATCCAAAGCTCAAGCGGACCACACCACATAAAACAATGGGGATAATGACACTCATTATTGAAACCTTCCTAGGGGTCCACCATAATGTTTATTTGCCATCTAACTGTTTAATAAGGTCATGTAGACTTAATGAAGGGAAAACACAAATATCAACTTGATCCAAAACTTTTGTGGCCCTCAAGAAGGTTTTAATGGTGGGCTTTCAACCACTATTGTTTCCTATGGTGTGGTCCACTTTAGCTTTTGATTTGCTTCATTCTTGGATTAATGCCCTAAAATGAGTTGGTAAAACAGGTGGTTGTGTGGATAAAATACATACATCATGATGGGCCCCACAGTGCCCAACACCGCCTACCTAAGGTGTTGGGGTCACGCCTAATCTGTTTCTACCTGACGTTGGTTACGGTTACGCATAAACATGGAGTCGTATCGGTGAAAAGGTAAAATGGTCATTTCTTCGGTGGAATTTTTGCTTTATTGTAGTGCTTTTTCATATGGATTGTTACTACCCGGATACTTTGCCAGAAATGGGGTTCATTGATAACTTGGAACGTCCTTGTGACTTTACTTTTATCACAAGTTTCCTTGATGGAATAGCATTAATTTTAGTTAAGGGTGGCCATGGTAAAATTAAGGTTAATTGATGTAGAACGTATCACAGATACGTTCCTTGCATGGTTGGGCCAAAAGAAGGTGGACAGTAAATCGACCGTAACTTTTAATCCAGGTATCGTTACGGGGCGCACAACCCATCAATTTTTACTGAAACGGGTCATTTGAGGTGAACCGACCCACAATGTAGGTCACATCTGCTCGTTTCGTCAGAAAACGTGCGCTTTTAGCTCAAAAACGAATTTTTAGAAAAGAAAATTTACTATTTTTAGTAATTCCGAATTTATTTAATATTTTCCTATTTTTTTAGTTTTAGATTTTCTTACTTTTTAGAAATAACTTGTAGTTATGCTAGGACTCTTCTAGCAAAAGTTTATTTGGAATTTTTATTTTTAGAAATTAGGCTTTAGAAGAGTTTTATTAGAATTATGATTTTTATTAGAGACAGAATTTTGCTATTTTTAGTAATTATGAATTTTAGTTTATTTTTTCTTTATTAATGGTGTAAGGGGACACATTAGACAAATATTCATCAATCAATTTCGAATTTTATAGAATTTATTTTCTATTTTATTGTTCTTTTCCTCGTGGATTCGAGAAGTCTCTGTGAGGAGTCCAAAGAAGTTCCGTGGATTCGGAACAGTTACCCCCCTGAGATAGACGATGCTCGACCTCATGTCCTTCCCAACATCATTAACCCTATTCCCTACTCCTTATCCCAACTCGCTCCAATAAGATTTGAAAATGTATTGTCAAGCTAGCTTGAGTTTGTCGATAAAAAGAGTTAAATGATTAAAGGTTTAAAATGTTTCCATTTGAGAATTTTTTTAGGGGTATGATGCATTCGTAACAATTCGTATCATATAAGCTGTTTGGATCATCGAAACATTTGCCCATGTCCATGAATATCTTTTATTAGACATGGGCCATGGGTGGGTCCCACACAAGATTCCCTCTGAATCCTTCTTTCTGCTTTCTCTCGATCAGATGAGATAGGATAACACATATCTCATCCAAACTCTCTCGATCACTTACTTTTAAAAAGGGAAGGTATCCATCGTTCGAATGAAATGGATAGAGCTATCCTATAGGGTGCAACTGCCATGGCTCTATTTAGAGGTGGCTGCAAGCTAGGCTAGACCATTAGATTTTATTCACGGCCAACATGGGTGAGTTTGTGATTGAGGTAGAGACCCATCTTATCAAGAATTCAATTTTCACGTGTTGTGTTATTTCCCACCATTTTAGGGTCTTATCACCTTATATCAGGACATTTCAGGCTGGTACAGTTGTATTATTCATGGATGACAGAGGGCAAAAGACTACTATGCTCCTAAAAAGAGAGTAAAAGACAGTTCTAACAATGGTGTTGGCCTTCAGGCTTTTTGTGTTTTAGAAGAACTGTATTTTCCTGATAGAAAAGTGTGACACTATTCTGGTACAATCATTTGTGCATCAAAGACAAAAGGAACATGTTCTTGGAATTTGGTAGTTCATGCAAAAATCAATGCTTCATTGTTTCTTTTTTATAATTTGTACATGATATGTATAATTTGAGGCTTTCATACAAGTCATAAAAAGACTTTGTGGTCCAGCTACAATGTATTTGTGTCTGGAGAAATGCTTGTGTTTGTACTGAAAACAAGATCATTCTACATTTGCCTGATCGCTTCGATGCTTTGGTTGTATGCTTTTTTAATTAAAGAACCTGGGATTTTAATGAAGTCACTTAGGGCATGAGTCTACTGTAACTGAAAGATGACTTGAAAGTAATATTCAAGGGGAGATCAGGTATAGCGTACTATTGCCAAATCTCTAAAGTTGTAGCCAGTTCGTTTCCGTACTTTCTGTGTTTAACTTACATGTCTTCTGAAACTACCTTGTGTTGTATAAATAAAACACAAAATATTGATGTTACCCATCCTCATGGCCACAGCTCTGAAAATGGAGGGTGTCTCTCTTGGCTTCCAGAGCTATGGCTTTCTTCACTCGCTTTTACACACAAATACCTCTTTGCTGTGAATTGGTACCACAAATCTCTGTCAAAATGTCAATGCATAAAATGTATGTTGTGGATATGGTCGACTGAGTTTAGTAGTTCAGAGATTGTTGCCTTTGTGCAGCTGACATTCAATGGCTTGCCTTTTTTTTTTTTTTTTTTTCTGCTATTATGAATGAGTTTATTTCCTTATCTGCACGTATTCGCTATATGTCCGCGATCTCATTTGTCCTGTCCCAGACTGCATGTCTTTTGTCATTGTCTCATGCAGAAAGGTCATATGATTTTGCAGGTCTCTCTTTTAGAATTTTCTCGAGACCGCAAAATGATGAGTGTACTCTGTAGCCGAAAACAGCAGGAAATTATGTTTTCCAAAGGTGCTCCTGAGAGTATAATTTCTAGATGCACAAATATTCTCTGCAATGATGATGGTTCTGTGGTTCCACTAACTACAGCCATTCGAGCTGAATTGGAGTCCAGGTTCCATAGGTCAGATTTCCTTGCATCTGGCATTTTTTAGTCCTTTAAATGCAGCTTTTTTTCCTGAAATTTTACATCATTTTTATTTGGTTTTTGACATTTTCATGCATGAATTCTATTTCAGTGTAGGCCCCATGTTTAGCCTCTCATCTTTTCTCATAGGTGTATGCCTTGTGACAAACTTTTTGGGAAAGGTAGAAGCAGAGAAAATGGCTTCTTTTTGAATATTGCTTTTCCTACTTTACCAGTGCCACTTGATAGTTTAAAGGCTGAATAAAACATGCTATAGGTGTTTCTTAGAGGTCTTTTCTTTTAGACGATCATTTGAACTTCTTTCTAGGTTCTATGTAATTGTATTAATGCCAAAGTATATATATGGTTTGTTCTCAAACATTAAGTACCTTCCCATAAGTGCCGTTTGGATTCATTGAAAAAAAAAATGAGGAGATGTTATTTATGTGGAAATATCATTTCTAGGAAATTGGTGGTAAGGAACACTATTTTTTCTGTTTTGTTTTCCCGCAAATTTCTTGTGGACATTGGTCTTAATTTCCATTTTTTGATGTTTGGCATAGATATTTTACATGGGGAAATAATGACTTGCTAGGTATTTGTAAGTATTAATAATGATGGGCCCAACATTGCTGCAATTGACTAACAATGATCCCCCACGATTAATATGATCTACCGATGGCCCCACATGGAAATGCACATTTGGGATTGATTGACGATGGGCCCGCATGGTTAAGATCATCTAAGATGGACCCCACATGGCAATACACATGGCTAGGATCATGGTTTTGAAAATCGGTTAAGGTACCCTTGGATGCAGTAATGGATAGTGA
>JAJHSJ010000013.1:64556689-64626583 GCA_021015155.1 Magnolia officinalis
TTTTTTGGTTTTCCTTTCCTTTCCTTTCTTTCTTTTATTTTTCCATCGGGGGTGACGGAGGCAGTTTGGCTAGAGGCATGGGTAATGTCCAATGGTCTGTGGGGTCCACCATCTTGTGTGTGTGTGTGTGTGTGTGTGTGTTTGTGTGTGTGTGTGTGTGTGTGTGTTTGTGTGTGTGTGTGTGTATGCGTGTGTGTGTGTGTGTATTATTCATGCCGTCCATTCATTATTTTGGATCGTTTTAGTGCTTGATTCCAAAAATGAGGCATATCTAAATCTCAAGTGGACCATACCACACAAAATAGTAATGATTGAAAGTCGACCATTAAAAAACTCCTTGGGCCAATGTAATGATTATTTCACTCCTTGGGCTGATGACTTAAAATGATTTAGAATAATGGATAGATGGTGTGGATAAAACAAATACATCATAGTGGGCCCAAATCTGTTTTACATCATAGTGGGACCACACCACATGAAACAGTGGTGACATAATGTATAGAATTTATATCAACGCCATTCCATTGTCCATTTTGTATAAGTGGGGCTTGTTGGTCAGTGCAACTTGTCCCCAAGTAGGTCCCAACTCTGTTTTAACATATGGTTTTTTAATCACTCCCAATTTCTATTTGCATTGAGATTCCTGCACGTCCTCAGGGGTTTTGAAATTGAGTGCCCACTGCATTGTTAACATATCTAGTTTCAAACAGTCCCAAGTTCCATTTGCATCTGAATTCTTGCCTGTTGTCAAATGGTGAGAAATTGAGGGTACATCAAAGTGTTAACATATCTGGTTTTAAACAGTCCCTTGATATTGGTCCATTTTAATAATGTCCCACTTTGAGATTTTAACTGCTAATGCAGAATTTGGTAAAAGCAGCTTCATATGCTTGTGATTTCTCTTTAACTTATCCTTGCCAACAAGAGTCACTCCTATGGGAAATTTTTGCCTGGATATCTTACTTCAAGTTTTTTTTTTTTTTTTTTTCTTACATTACAAGCATTTCGAAAATGTGAGCCCACTTTTATGGCCCACCTGTTGATTTGTTTAGCCTAAGAATCAGCCAAAATATTCATTTACATGGGCTTAATAAAATGGAATAATTTTATCCAATTTTTTTTATGTGTTAATCTGATTTTTCAACAAATCCCTATTTCAAGATCTACTTGCATGAATATGCAACTTATTACCTGTAATAAAGTTACAAGTTATCCAAATACATAAAGTTACCTATAAGTAAGTTACAACTTGCATCCAAACAGGATTACCTGTAACTTTCTTTTACCTGTAAGTAAGTTACATGTAACCTTCTTACAACTTAAAAAAGTTACAGGCATCCAAACAGGCCCTAATTGCTGATATGGGAATCAAAATACCTAATAGCTGATTTTGTGATTTCCCAAATTGAAATTCTAATTTTCTGGATTCAGGGATCCAAAACCCTATTATCTGGATTTGGGAATTCCAAAATCTTAACTTCTGATTTGGGATTTAGAAATCCCTAATAACCTGTTTTGGAGTTCGAAATTCCCCAATTTCCTGATTTGGGGATCGGATGCGAAATACCTAATGGATGGAGTTAGGGATTCAAAAATCCCCAATTACCTGATTTGAAATCCAAAATTCCTTAATTTTGGGATTTGATCCTCCATACTAGATGCACAGTGGCTTTGATACCAACTGTTAGATTTCTTATTGTGGAATTGCTGAAAGACCTTGCTGTGCATTCGATATGGAGATCAAAGGAGCAAGATAGCTTATTTATCTGTGATGCCATTACAGTAGAATTCGAATGCCGAATAATTGGATTCGTATGCTGAATAGTCGAATTCGGATGCCGGGATCTTCCTTTCCTTTACACCTCTTTAGAGAAGATACGATGAGATTTTTACTTCTGCCGTGTGTAGGATTGGGGACCAGCCCTGTTAATATAGGTTAGAGGGGAGAGGAGTTTGAAACCCATCAAAACTCCTCTCCCCAAGGTTCCACACGAATGGAAATCCTAGTCTTTCTGAAATACTGCGTTCTTAACATAGTTTTAGCATTAGCATTCCACCCCTTATGCGAATTTCTGGATGTATCACAACGTAGTGGGGCCCTCTGGTTTATCCGATCACATTATCCAACCTTTAGGACAATCTAGACCGTTGATCAATAAGGCCCACCTTATAAAGTTCTTACATAGGTCATTATTGAATCAGGTCAGGTGCATGAAGATGCGCAGTTACTAATGACAATCCTTGTAGTGATAATGATGAACCAAACTACACATAGTACCACTCCGCAACGGTTAAGTTACATCAACATGAGTTTTAGTTGGAATTAGATAATCGAATAAATTGATCTGAACTCTCCAATCCATTCTTTCCCATCATTCAAGAGCCACTTTATACAAGATTATACTAATTGGAAGGATCTTGTTGATTTGGTTGATGTCTTAAAAAAATCGATGGTCCTTATCATAAATGGCTGGAAATTCTATAGCTTAGATCTGAGGTTCTGTAAGGCCCATTACATGAATTGTTTGGACCGAAAAACCTTGAACCCTACTTATACAAACAGAAGACTGCTAAAGCTAACAGGAAGATTAACAAAAAGGAAAACATTCCAGCGAATGAGATCATCAAATTGATAAAACCATCAGTTATTGGCCCAATTATTGATCATGATGAACTAGTTGGGGAGCTCAAGTGCGCATTTGCAATCATGGCATTAGAAGTATGGAAACAACTTAATGTGCAAATCAATATGTGATGACATCCAATCATCCTTCACTCGGGCCATTACTTTTATTCTTGGTGCCCAAAAATCAAGTCAATCCAAAACTCAAGTGGGCCACACCACAGTAAATAGTTGGGAAGGGATGCAAACCAATAAAAACTTTTCCAATTACACATAGCCCATTGTCTTTCAAATATTTCCATCTAAACCATTTAGGATATACAACTGTCCTTGAGAAATTGACACCGACATAATTATGTTATTCTAAAATTTAGGTGGGCCACAATATGCGATTTAAGAGTTTAATTTACCGGTGAGTTAAATCATGTAGCCCACCTGAGTTTTGGATGCACCTGATTTTTTTAAAAGCGGGGAGACTAGGAGAGGGTGGACCTGAGGGATAGAAACGTTTGTACCGACTCCAACCGCAGAGGGATGTGCCTTGAGAACTGCTTAAGAACATGTGGTAAAAATAATATGGGAATGCCTTAAGTGCTACTTAAGAACTCGTGGTAAAAACCTGGCATAACTAATAATTGTAAGTCTACTAACCAACGTTCACTAACATTTTCCCTTGATTAGAGGAGATTCTCACTTTCTTCTCAAACCTAACCTTTGAATTCTCAAGGAGTGAAATTTCTAAAATGATAAATAAAATTTATTTCATTGAATGAAAGTGCTACTTACAACATATCTAATTTTCTTATATAAGAGGAAAAAAAAATAAAAATAAAAACTTAGATCCTAATTTAACTCTTAGTATTATTATTTTTTAAATTTTATTTTTTTATTTAAATTCCAAGATAGTAAAAAGTTCTGAAAATAATGAAGGAATGCTAATTTCACCAAAAAAAAAAAAACCCCTTAGATGACTAAAATGAAGACCATAGATCACAGTTAGACTCTTAAAACACTAATTAATATAAGACAAACGAAACTTTCGGAAAATAGTAAATTTGGCCTAAAATGCAATTTGACGTAGAAATAACCTTTAAAAAAAAAAAAAAAAAAAAAAAAAACTCTCAGGGGAAACTGACTTTATCCATTTCCATGCTGTAGATCTCATTAATAGCATTCCAATAATAGCCATCAGAATCTATAGTGTGTGTTTAGGCCATTTTTGTAATCAGGTCCCTTCAACCTGAATTTGTATCTTCTTGACCCTCCATTGAGTCTTTCTTTACCGTTTTACATTAGATCTAGTCCCTACATGTCCAAAGACTTTCTCAAGAGTAGACTGTAAGAAAGACACAAAATGAGGTTTTGCTCATCTGATTGTCATTTTTTCACTTTACTTTTCCTCATTTCCCCATTAGATGGATAATTTAGTTGTGACTTACCAATGGGGGCCTGTGAATTCGACTGCTTGGAAGTCCATAAATGTAGTCACGTATATGCTATCAATGTATGCCACCTATATGCTTTCCTGACAATGATAGCACTAAAGTAATATTGGGCTCATTCGAATGTTGACTGCTTGACTTTGACTTAAATCATAGCCGTTCATGCATAGTGGCATGTAAGATACACAGTTTTTACTAATATAGCCTAATTTACAAAGATAAGAAGAATTTTTGTACACTCTGCAAGAGTAATCGTTTGGTCCTGTTGTGCCATGATTTGCATGTCCTAGTGCCCCAGCATATAAAAATCCAAGTCCATTTGGATGAGTCACAGCAGTCTCATCTGAGTCGTTGAACCATGATGAGGTATGATGTATTATTCTCTACAAATGCAAGGACTTTTCCAGGAACATGCAGTGAAGAAGCTGAGAAATGGTTTTTTTTTTTGCTTTTTTGATGAACATTTTCTACTCTACTTTTCCACAATCAACTGATTTGCATTTTTTCCTTGGTTTGATTATTGGATCGTGCCTTACTGTGGGCCCTACAAGTAATACCATGGATGTCATAGTGCAATATAAACTTTCATCTTATTAAAGAGTATTCTATAAGTCTTAGTTCATGACAAATGGTAGGACTGTCGATAAGATCACAATAAATGGGCATGGCCCCATTCAAATGGCAGCATCTTGACTTACGTCTTAAATCACAGCTGTCAGGACAGCGTGCCTTGTCATATACGCTGATGTTACTGATATGGACTCATTTACTATGATTTGCATCAATCACCTACAATACACTAGGCTAGAAATTTCATAAGGTCCTGATTTTCCATCAAATGAATGTCTAAATGGCCCGGTATTCAAAAGTGGGCCCATAATAGAGGTGGATGTTGATACTAGAACAATGGACCGAGGAAGTGTGGATGCCACCCATGTAAATCCACTATACCTTGACTTGCATGTACATTCATTCCCACCATCCATACCCTATAAAGCTTTTAATGGTGGATGTTCAATAACAAATATTTCATGTGGTGTGGTCCACCGGAGATTTGGATCTATCTCGTTCCCTAAAATGAGCTAGAAAAGTGGATGGACAGCATGGATAAAAATAAAACACATGCTTGAAAGTACAAAAATGTAATCATGTTATGTTATTAATTTACGCAACCTATATACTTTGAGCTCATTAACGACTGTGTTATAAGTCTTCATTCTCGAAATGGTGGGGTCATGACAATGATGTCACTAAATGAGTATTGGACCCATTCATTTGTTGATTGCTTGACGCTGACTTGAATTGCAGCCGTTCATCCATCCTGGCGTGTAAGGTATACCACTTTTACTAATATAGAGTACTAGTCTTCAAAGATATATATGTAGAAATCCGGTACACTATGCCAGAGTATTCACAGAGTCTTGATGTGCCATGATTTGCAATGTCTTAATGTCCTAGTACCCTAGCATGCAAGAATGGGCCCACAACAGGGATGGATATTGATGCTAGAACGAGAGATCCACCAAGACTAGTTGTTGCCTAATTAGTCCAGTATAGCTTGACATGCATCTATAGCCATTCCCATGGGCCAGATCATGAGCCACATTTTAGAGCATGGATCAAATTTACTCTACTCTGATCAATTGATTCTCTCAATGGTTTTAGAATTTGAAAATAATATTAGTTGACTTGATGAGCTTCAATTGGGTGGCTAGGAGTATTGAACATTCACGTAAGATTTGTGGCTTGGATCTTGCGATGTGGGATATCTAGGGAAATTGGCATCTAAAGAATGTCCACCATACCCATAGCCTAAATCATACGAACCACTACTTAGATCACCATCACTGGCCCTACTAAACAATTGTCTTTAACATTTTCCTTACCATTTCAATTGTAACAATGGTGGTTATATAGTTAACGAACTCAATGACTTGGATTATAACATGTTTGTTCATGAATTGAGTTTGGGACTCGCTGAGTCGTGGCTGAATCGAATCGACTCACCTGAGTTGGTGGTAACTCAGGGGGTGAGTTGTGGGATCAAACCAATCATATGCTACCGAATCCATGTCGACTAGGATGAGTCACATGATGACTATTTTTCACTTTACTTTTCCTCCTCATTTCCCCATGAGATTGATAATTTAGTTGTGACTTACCAATGGGGCCCGTGAATTCGATTGCTTGGAAGTCCAGTCATGTTATGCTATCAATGCATGCCACCTATATGCTTTGAGCTTATTAAAGAGCGTGTATTACACGTCTTCATTTGGAAATTGGGGGGCTTTGACAATGATGGCACTAAAGTAATATGGGGCCCATTCGAATGTTGATTGCTTGACTTGGACTTGAATCCTAACCGCTCATTTATAGTGGCTTGTAAGATACACAGTTTTTACTAATATAAACTAGTTTACAAAGATATGAAGAAGTTTTGCACACTCTGCAAGAGTAATTGTAGGGTCCTGATGTGCCATGATTTGCATGTCTTAGTGCCCCAGCATGTAAAAATCCGAGTCCACTTGGATGAGTCACAACAGACTCATGTGAGTCATTGAACCATGATGAGGTATGATGTATTATTCTCTACACATGCAAGGACTTTCCTAGGAACATGTAGTGAAGAAGCTGGGAAATGGGTTTTTTGCTTTTCTAATGAACATTTTATACCTTACACAATCAAGTGATTTGCATTTTTTAGTGAGTTTGATTATTGGATCATGCCTTATCCATTGTGGGGCTTACAAGAGCCATCGAAGTTATAGTGCAATATCAATGTAAACTTTCATCATATTAAAGAGTATCCTATAAGTCTTGGTTTATGACAAATGGTAGGATTGTCTACAAGATCACAATAAATTGGCATGGCCCCATTCAAATACTAGCATCTCGACTTGCATCTTAAATCACAGTCATGGCCCCATTCAAATAGTAGCATCTTGACTTACGTCTTAAATCACAGTCGTCTGGACAGCGTGCCTTGTCATATACGCTGATGTTACTGATATGGACTCATTTACTATGATTTGTATCAATCACTTACACTACACTAGGCAAGAAATTTCATAAGGTCCTGATTTTCCATCGTATGAATGTCTAAAAGGCACGCTATGCAAAAGTGGGCCCATAGTAGAGGTGGATGTTGATACCAGAGCAATGGAAGGAAGAAGTGTGGATGCCACGCATGTAAGTCCACAATACCTTGACGTGCACGTACAACCATGACCACCATCCATGCCCTATAAAGCTTTTAATGGTGGATGTTAAATCACAAATATTTCATGTGGTGTCCACACCGGAGATTTGGATTTATCTTGTTCCCTAAAACGAGCTAGAAAAATGGATGGACAGCATAGATAAAACACATGCTTGAAAGCATATAAATGTAATCATGTTATATTATTAATGTATGCAACCTATATACTTTGAGCTCATTAAAGACTGTGTTACAAGTCTTCATTCTCGAAATGGTGGGGTCATGACAATGATGTCAGTAAAGGAGTATTGGACCATTCATTTGTTGATTGCTTGACGCTGACTTGAATTGCAGCCGTTCATCCATCCTGGCGTGTAAGGTATACCACTTTTATTAATATAGAGTACTAGTTTTCAAAGATATATATGTAGAAATCCGGTACACTATGCCAAGGTATTCATAGAGTCCTGATGTGCCATGATTTGCAATGTCCTAATGTCCTGGTGCCCTAGCATGCAAAAATGGGCCCACAACAAGGATGGATATTGATGCAAGAACAAGAGATCTACCAAGACTAGTTGTTGCTTAATTAGTCTAGTATAGCTTGACATGCATCTATAGTCATTCCCACGGGCCAGATCATGGGCCTCATTTTAGAGCAAGGATCAAATTTATTCTACTCTGATCAATTGATTCTCTCAATGGTTTTAGAATTTGAAAATAATATTAGTTGAGTTGATGAGCTTCAATTGGATGACTAGGAGTATTGAACATTCACCTAAGATTTCTGGCTCAGATCTTGCGATGTGGGATAAAATCACTAGCCCTACTAAACAACTGTCTTCAACATTTTCCTTTTCATTTCAATTGTAATAGCTGTGGGTATATGGTTAAAGAACGCAATGACTTGGATTATAACATGTTTGTTCATGAGTTGAGTTGAGACTTGCTGAATCAGGGCTGAATTGAATTGACTCACCTGAGTTGGTGGTGACTCAGGGAGTGAGTTGTGGGATCAAACCAATCATATGCTATTGAATCCCATGTCGAGTCACATCGGACTCATTCAAATCTGAGAACCATGATGAGGCATGATGTATAATTCTTTATACATGGAAGGACTTCCTTGTGATTAGGATGTGGAGAAGATACCAAATGAGGTTTTTCATATCTGATGACCATTTTTCATGTTACTTTTCCATGATGCAGTGGTTTACATTTTTCATGTGTTTGATTATTGGATTGTGCCTTATCCACTGTGAGGCCTACGAGGTTTGATTATTGGATTGTGGCTTATCCATTGTAGGGCCTACAAATAATACCTTCTACATTATGGTGCAATATAAACTTTCAACTTAATTAAAGAATATGCTATAAGTCTTGGTTTATGCCAAATGGTAAGACCGTCTACAAGATCACAATAAATGGGCATGACCTCATTCAAATGGTGGCATCTTGACTTATGACTTAAATCACAGTCGTCTGGACAACCTAACTTGTAAGATACACTGATGTTATGGACTCATTTACTATGATTTGTAGTAGCCTCCTTCACTAGCCAAGAAATTTCATAAGATCTGATTTTCCATTATGTGCAATATCTAAATGGTCCAGTCTGTAAAAGTGGACCCATGATAAAGGTGAATGTTGATACGAGAGTAATGGACTCGGGAAGATTGTGGATGCCTCCCATCTAAGTCCACCATACCTTGACAGCATATACAGCATGAGTTCTTACTCATGCTTCGATGGTAGACTCACACAAGTTTCAACACAAGGTCATGGGTTTGAGTACCCATTGTGATGAAATTCCATTACGAGTGGAGTGAGTGCCGTTAGGTGCGTAGTCGCAACACAGTTAAAATTTTGCAGCCTAGATCAATTGAAGACGGCTAAAACTCATTTGAAGATTAACAAAAAAGGCCAACATTTTGAGGAATCTGAACATCGATGATTGGTCATGTTGGACTTATTGGGGGCCCAAAAGTGCCCATTCGCAACCATGGCATTAAGAGCAGGTGCTAGATCCAATAAAAATGTTTATACATTAAGCTTAATGTACAAATAAACAGTGAGACCTATGAAGTTTTTAATGATGGGGTGTTCAATCACCACTGTTTTCTACAGGTCCATTTGAGACGTGGATCTTCTCCATTTTTCGGCTCACTCCCTCAAATTATAATCTGGAGAAACAGATGTACAGCGTGGATACAGAATATATACATAATCAGCTCCCACAATAAGTACACCGTCTTGGGTGAGGCAAGGTCGCACCATATCCGCTCCCTTGGCAGGCAATCCATGTAGGACTTGGATTGGGTAGAGTATGGCACACCACCAAGAGGGCACTATGTGATGCTGGAAAAGTTCTGTGAGCTCCACAAGGATGTATCTGTTTTATCCATTTTGCTAGTTCATTTTAGAGTATGAGTCCAAAAACAATAAATGAGGTAGATCCATATATCTCAGGTGGACCACACCACTACAAGAAGTGGGGTTGAACTCCTACCATTAAAAACATTTTATGGTGCATTGTAATGTTTATCTGACATTCAACCTGTTGATTAGGTGACACATACGGAGAACTCAAATATCAGCTTGATCCAAAACTTTTTTACCATCAAGAAAGTTTTTAATGGTGGGCGTACTAATCTAATGTAGTAGTGTAGTCCACTTGAGATTTAGATGCCTTTTTTTTCCCACACACTCCTACACACATGCCGTAGTGAGATTTTAGATCTGCCTCATTTCTGGGCTTATGCCCTAAAATGAGCTGAAAAAGAAAAAAAGAAAAAAAAAGGCCAGCCATTGGTGATCAGCCTAAGTGCCTAGCTGGAGACCGTTACCAACTGAGAGCCATTAGGTATGCCCCGCCCTCACCGGACCCTTGCCATGGGGCCTACCTTGGTGTGTGTATTCTAAATCTATGCCATCAATCCGTTTTTACATATCATTTTTGGGTTCATTTCCTAAAATGAAGTGGATCCAAAACTCAAGTGTACCATACCATAGGAAACACTAGCTATTAAAGACCCTACCATTAAAAACTTATTGGACCCTTCCTAATGTTTTCATAATGTTTATTGGACACATCCAACCTGTTGATAAGGTATCACGGACATAGATGAAGGGAAAAAGTAAATATCAGCTCAATCTAAAACTTTAATTGCCCCTAAGGTATGGTCCACCTTAGAACTAGATCTACTTTATTTTTTAGTTCATGCTAGAAAATAATCTTAAAAAAAAAAAAAAAAAAAAAACAAAAAAAAAAAAAAATCCTAAAGTTGGCAATGGTAAGGCCTGCACTGACTTGGTGAGTGCCTGGGTGGTAGACTCTCAGGAGTTTCAACTCCCGGTCAAGGGTTCGAGTACCCACGGGTGGTGAAATTCCACCAGCATGAGTGTGTGGGGGGTGTGTGTGTAAAAAAAAAAAAACCTAATCCGCTCCCATTGCCAACTTTTACCGACGCGGATTGCCTTATGGCACACTCATGATGTGTTGACCTGACAACGTTCTGTGGACCCCACTATAGTGTATGTGTTATATCCATACCGTACATCTAATTTGCGAGATCATTTTAGGGCATGAACCCAAAAATGACTGGATCCAATGAAAAGCACTGGGGATTGAACGCCTACCATTAAAAGCTTGTTGGGGGCACTTATGTTTTGGATCAAGATGATATTTGCATTTTCTCTTCATTTGTTTGATGTTATCGATAGGATGGATAGGAAATAAACATTACGGTGGGCACATGACTATCCCAACTGCTTCCTGAGGTCTGGTCTACTTTAGCTTTTGATCGGCTTCATTTTCAGACTAATTCAACAAAATGATCCCAAAAAATGGATGGACGGTGTTGATATAACGCATACATCATGTAGGGCTCATAGAACTTTGCTACATCGACACCTCAACACACCATGAGGCCACAAACCGTCCAACCCGTAACCAGCTGTGTGGGTGAGACCCTGTCTGTAGGGCCACCTTGATGCATGTATGCATTATATATCTACGCCATCTATCTGTTTGCCATATTATTTTAGGTTTTGAACCTGAAAATGAATCAGATACAAATTTTAGGTGGACCATACATCACATGAAACAGTGGTTACTAACCATTAAAAATCTTTTTCAGGCCAAAAAAGGTTAAAAGTCCGAGATGATATATATATTTTTTTCTTTCATGATATCTAACGTCTGTCGAGCTTTTCAACAGATTAGATGGTAAACCACCATTACGCACTAAGAAGTTTTTAATAATGAGCATTCGACAACTGCTATTTCATGCTGCATAGTTCATATGAAGTTTTTTTCTTCTTCATTTTTTGTGCCATGTCGTAAAATAAGTTTTCTTCATTTTTTGTTCCATGTCATGAAATAAGTTTTCAAAACAGACCGACCTATTCATATACAATGCATGCATCAAAGTGGGCCCTATTGTCAAGGTATCACTCACATTGCTGGTTTACCGAACTCTGAACAAGCTGGGGATCTAAGGGCCCATCGTGATGTATGGGTTTTATCCATATAGTTCATCCATTTTTACACATTATTTCAAGAGTAGCACAAAAACTTAGGTGGTCTGATGTTCAAGTGAACCACACAATAGAAAGTGGCTGTTATAATGATTTGCACCATAGAAACCATCGGTGGGCCCACCAAGATGTTTATTTTCCATCCAACCTGTTCATAAGGTCACACACATAGATGAAGGCAAAATGCAAACATCAGATTGACCCAAAACTTTTATAGCCCCCAACACATTCTCAACAGAGGTGTTTTATTCCCACCATGTTTTTCACCAAAGCCTTTAATCTACTTCATTTTTAAGCTTATTCCCTAAAATAATATGGTACAATGGATGAACGGGTGATGATAAAACCACAAGTGAGTTATAGCTTTTTTTTTTTGTTAGCTTGTTAGTACACACCCATGTCAATACACACACTCCATGTTAGCCACCCCCACTAGGGATCGATGCCAAGACCCTACCCTAATGTGTCGGTAATGCTTATTTGATCTCTAACTTGTTGATAAGTTGGCACGAACATGAATGAAGGGAATTAATATATACCAGCTTGATGTAAAACTTTTGTGGCTTACATGAAATCTTTCATGGTCAAACAACATTATTTCTTATGTTATGGGCCACTTAAGATTTGTATATGCTTCATTTTTTGGATAATGCTCTAAAATAGTATGGAAAGATAGATAGATGGGTGGATATAGAATAAATAGATCAAGATAGGCCCCATAGTTGTAGACGCACCTTCATGGGTGAGTCCCTATGTGCACCTAATCCACTCCCAACACGTGGAGTGGGTGAGGATGCTTCGAGTTGAACGTTTTCGGAGCGGATGCTTCTCTCGAATATATCAATATCTCAAATCGTGATATATTGAATTCTATTTCATTTTTCAAAATGATAATGGTAAATATATCACCTTAATTTGAGTTATTGCAATGACCTCCCCTTGTATGGATTCTCTTCCATTTTAAATTTTATTTATTTATTTATTTATTTTAAATGTTGGGTTAGCTTGTTAGTACACACACTCCATGTTAGCCACCCCCGCTAGGGATCGATACCAAGACCTCAAGTGTTGAAACGAGGTATCTCCACTCAGTCTGCCAGTTGAGCTATGGATATGGGAGTAGTGGATTATAACTTGTGGACAAGTGAGTCGGGGATATCAGAAGTTTATGGAGGGAATAAGGTTCAACTCAAGTTGACCCAACTCGGTGCAGCCATTCTTAATATATACATTATATATCCATTTGTCAGCTCATTTTAAGGATAACCCAAAAATAAAAAAATACAAAATCTGTGGGGGCCACACTATATGAAATAATGGTGATCGACGATTAAAAACTTATTTTATAAAAGTTTTAGATGAAGCTAATATTTATTTTTTCCTTCATCCAAGTTTTGTTACCTTATCCATGGGTTGGATGCAAAATAAACATTATAGTGGGCATTAAGGTGGGCACTAGGAAGTTTTTAATGGTATGCGTTTGGTCACCATTGTTTCCTTAGTTTGGTCCACTTGAGATTTGGATCCATTATATTTTTTGGCTAATGATGTAAATTGAGTGAGCAAGACAGATGGACAACATTGATATACAATACATCCATCCATCGATCGAAGTAAGATAAATGGCTAGGGCCACGTTGAGTTGGGTGACACAAGGCTGCACCTAATCAGCTCCCTAAGTTTCCCATCTACCTTGGCCATCTTAGAATGTTATACCTAATAAAAAATAATTGAAAAGCAAATGTAGTACATTCCACTATTTTATCTAGCGATGGAGGGATATATTGAGAAAAGAAACAAAGAATCATTTTTATATGTAAGAAGTCTATGTAATATCACAGTTAAGTTTAGACTTATTAGCTAATTTTATGGTTCACCTACTTTTTATTTATTTATTTTATTTTATTACATATGATCACTTATATCAATAATAGAACTAGCAATAGGGTTGAAAGTCAGGTGGACTCAATTTGACTGACTCATGACCAACTTGACATTGGATTAGGCTTCGGCAGGATGTATTAGCTTGGGCTATACAAACACCAACCCGATAAAATTTGGGCCGGGCTCGAGTTGAGGTCTAGGTTGCCCAGCCCAACCTTGACCTGATTGATGTAAAGGTTACTTGTAAATTATAATTGAGTGTGGATCTTCTGCATCGAAGGCATAAAAATATTCTTGCTGCTGTTAGGTTTCACTGGTCCACATCACTTCCAATGACTCCCAAATAAATTTTGGATTTCTCCCTCCCAAACACGCCAGTTCAATTTTGGATTTCTCTCCCAAATAAAATTTGGATTTCTCTCTCCCAAACACGCCAGATCAATACACGGCTCACCCAAGATGGTGCGGCCCATGGTGTATGTGTTATGTCCGGACGGATTACCGTCCGGGCGGGGGGAACGGATTGGCTACTCCCCCTGACACCAGCCAATGACTGGTGGTCGGTGCTATTTGGGGCCCACCATGATGTATGTGTTTCATCCATGCTGTCTATATATTTTTACAGATCATTTTAAGGTATGAGACAAAAAATGAGATATATCCCAATCTCAATTGGACCACATTACAGGAAACAGTATTTAACGAGCGTTGACCATTAAAAACATTTTGGGGGCATAAAAGTTTTGGATCAAGCTGATTTTTGTTTTTTTCCTTCATCTGGGCCTGTATGACCTAATCAACAGATTGGATGTTAAATTAACAATACAGTAGGCCTTAGGAAGATATTAATGGTAGATATCCAATCACTATTGTTTTCATGTGGTGTGGTCCACCTGAGGTTTATATATTTTTCATCTTTATGATCAAGCTATAAAATGATCTTTAAAAATGGATGAACAGAATGGATGAAACACATACATCATGGTGAGTCCCACAGAGCACTGACCAGCAGCCCCGGGGCTGGTGTCAGGGGGAGTAGCCAATCCGTTTCCCGGGCGGGGATAGGACGCAATCCTCGTCCAAACGCCATGATGGGATAGGATTGATAGAGCTTGGTGACGTCAGCGCACCCGTCAATACGCTTCCGCGGATGCCTGTGTAAACGGCGGAAGCTGATTACTTCCTGTTACAGAAATCTAGGTGGGGCCCACCATGTTGTTTGTTGTAAATCCACCCTTTCCATCCGTTTTTCTAAATCATTTTAGGACACGTGGCCCAAAAACGACACAAATCCAAAACTCAAGTGGGCCACACGACAAAGCGTTAGACTTCCACCGTTGAAACATGCGTGGGCACAGAAGTTTAGAATCACGCTAGTTTTTATATTTTCAATTTATCCTAAGTAGGAATGAACGGTATCACGGTGGACCCATGTAAGTTTCAACGGTAGGAATTTACCTACACATTTTCCTATCGACGGCCCACTTGAGTTTGGAAGCGGATTGGCTTGTACCCCACACATGCCAAGATGAGCGCCGACGGTACTCGAGCTCCTAGGTGTACGAACGGTTCAAAGGAGATCAAAGTTACATGGCCCCACAATGTTGTGTTTATTATATCAATACCGTTCATCCATTTTTCGAGATCATTTTAAAGAATTACGCAAAAAATGAATCATATCCAAAGCTCAAATGGACCACACCAAAAATGGAAGTGAGGATAATGATTTTCACCGTTAAAAAAATTTGTAGAGCCCACCATAACGTTTATTTTCCATCCAATCTACTGATAAGGTCAAAGATACCTGGATGAAGAGGACAAACAAATTTCATATTGATCCAAAACTTCTATGACCCCTAAAATGGTTCAATGGTAGAAGTTCAATTCCCCACTGCTTTTCTCAGTGTGGCCCACCTGATCTTTAGATCTGTTTTATTTTTCAGTTCAAGACTTAAGACTATCTCGCGAAATGGATGGACAGTTTAGATATAACACATACCTCATGATGGGAGCCACATAACTTGCTGCCGTCAACACATCAGCTCTGTAGCTGGTGTGTGGTTCACCAGCCAATCCGCTTCCGGCACCCGCACTCCGTACGTAATACTATAAGCTACACTCATTTGATGGTTCACCACCATTATGACTTTTCAACCATTTCAAGTGGATATACCATACATACGTTAAGATGGGCCGCACCTAATTGAGCCACGTGAAAATGGTGGTGAACTAGTGTAGTATAACTCGGATTCCGTGGTGACCCTGGGCCACGTGTCCTGGTTATGGACGTCAGAATCCTATAAATGAAGGATGAGAAGGGAGAAATTAGCAAAGAAGCAAATTTTCATTCCTTTTTCTTTTTCTGGAGCTGAGAGAGAAGGAATGGAGAGAAGTGGGTTTCTTATTTTCCTCTTTCTTTTAAATATGCTGATATACTGTGGAGGATATTGGAAGGTGAGTGGTAGTTGCTTGGATTCCCAGAGAAAAGCTCTGACTACTTTTCGAAAGGCTCTCAACGATCCTTCCAATATTCTCTCTTCTTGGGATGATGAAGCCTCAGACTGCTGCAAATGGAGAGGAATTACCTGCCACAACATAACTGGGTATGTTCTTAAACTCGACCTCCATGCGGAATTACCTTGGGATGAATACAGCTACTTCTTACGTCAACACAGTCGTCTCAGACTAAGTGGCAGAATTGATCCAGCTGTGGTTGAACTGAAGCATCTTCAGTTGTTGGACTTGAGCTTCAATGCTTTTTATGGTATCCCAATTCCAGAGTTTTTGGGTTCCATGAAGGAGTTGAGGCATTTGTACTTGTCAGATGCAGGGTTCAGTGGGAGAATCCCTCGTCAGCTTGGAAACCTCTCTCACCTCATTTCTTTGCAGCTTTCTTATAATTCCTTGACTGCCAAAAACCTGTGGTGGTTGACAAACCTAACTTCTCTAAAGTACCTCGACATGTCTTATGTGAACCTTTCCATGGCAAGCCATGATTGGGTCCACGTAATGAACAACTGTCCTTCCCTCGTTGAGCTACGCTTAGTCGAATGTGGTCTTTCATATATTTCTCCAACTCTTGCTTCTGTTAACTTCACATCTCTCCGTGTCCTTCATCTCTCTTCCAACAACTTCAACTCTAGAATTCCAAAGTGGATAGCTAACATTAGCAGCCTTGTGTCTTTAGATCTCATAGAAAACAATTTTGATGGTCCAGTTCCTTACCAATTTTCACAACTTCCCAACTTGGAAGAGTTGCGGCTGGGAGGATATCTCTGTCCTAACTGTTCACAACTCCCTGAAGGCAGTTGGAGTAAACTGAAGCTACTTGATCTATATTTCAGTGAGCTGCATGGAGGAATCTCCAATTCTATTTGGAATATCACATCACTTACGTCTCTGTCTTTCTCATTCCGTGAGAATATAAGAGGTTGCATTCCAAGAGCTATAACTAAGCTTGTCAATTTAGAGAGCCTGTCATTGGTTGGAGGCCAAATGAATGCGCCCATTCCTGAATGGTTCAATGAACTTAAAAATCTAAAGAACCTTTTTCTCTACGATTGCATGCTGACAGGCCCAATCCCTGCAGCTCTTGGAGGATTGTCTTCTTTGCAATCTTTAGATCTCAGGGAGAATCAGTTGAATGGGAGTATCCCTGCAGCTCTTGGAGGATTGTCTTCCTTGCAATCTTTAGATCTCTCAGGGAATCAGTTGAATGGGAATATCCCTGCAGCTCTTGGAGGATTGTCTTCCTTGCAATCTTTACATCTCTATGGCAATCAGTTGAATGGGAATATCCCTGCAGCTCTTGGAGGATTGTCTTCCTTGCAATCTTTACATCTCTATGGCAATCAGTTGAATGGGATATCCCTGCAGCTCTTGGAGGATTGTCTTCCTTGCAATCTTTAGATCTCAGGGAGAATCAGTTGAATGGGAGTATCCCTGCAGCTCTTGGAGGATTGTCTTCTTTGCAATCTTTAGATCTCTCATGGAATCAGTTGAATGGGAGTATCCCTGCAGCTCTTGGAGGATTGTCTTCCTTAGAAGTATTAATTCTCAGTGAGAATCAGTTGAATGGGACAATTCCAACAACTTTAGGACAACTTTCTAACTTGTCTTACCTTATCCTCTCTAGCAACTCTTTGACAGGAAACGTGTCTGAAACTCATTTTGAAAACCTCAAAAAGTTGTTCCAGTTAGATTTGTCTTTTAATTCTTTGGCTTTCAATCCACACCCTCATTGGGTCCCTCCATTTCAGCTGTCTAGAATTTCACTAGGATCATGTCATTTAGGTCCTCGGTTTCCTCCCTGGCTACAAAAGCAAAATCGCCTACGCGAATTGGATCTCTCTAACACATCCATCTCCGACATCATCCCCACCTGGTTTTGGGATTTAACACCCCAACTATCTTCACTGAACCTCTCAAATAACAAGATTTCTGGCCAATTGCCCAACTCTTTAAAAATGCATCCTCTCACCCTTTATATTGATTTGAGTTCGAATCATTTCAATGGTCCCATACCTTGCATATTGAATGGATCAGTTGGAGTACTTGATCTCTCCAACAATCAATTTTCTGGGCCAATCCCACCCAATTTTACATCCACAATGCATAATTTACAAATCTTTTCTGCCATACGTAACCAAATCAGTGGCATAATTCCCTCATCCATAGGCAAAATGAAGTCTCTAGTTGTCCTTGGTCTTTCCCAAAACAATATAAGTGGTATAATTCCCTCATCCATTGGCAAAATGAAGTCTCTTGGTGTCCTTGATCTTTCCCAAAACAATATAAGTGGCACCATCCCATTAAGATTGGGTGATTGTGTAAACCTCCAGGCACTCGATTTGAGCAAGAACCATTTATCAGGAAGAATTCCCACATCTTTGGGTCTGCTACATCAACTTCAAACAATGCACTTAAGCAACAATAGCCTATCAGGAAAAGTCCCTTCATCTTTGAAGAAATGTACTCGTTTGGTGACTCTTGACCTTGGACAGAACAATTTCTCAGGTCATATTTCCACTTGGATTGGAAAAAGCTTTCCGGATTTAAGAATTCTGCGTTTGCGATCCAATATGTTTACTGGTAACATCCCACCACAATTGTTAAACATAACTTCTCTTCAGGTCCTTGATTTAGGACAAAATTGCTTATCTGGTTCAATTCCTCAAAGTCTTCAGAATCTCATGGCCATGAAGATTGAGCAGAAGACAGACAACTTTCTTTTGAATGGAACAGGATTTTATTACGAGGAAAACTTGCTTGTGTCAGTGAAGGGGCTAATACTTGAATACACTAGAACAATTTCACTGGTTACATGCATGGACCTTTCAAGTAATAACTTATCTGGAGAGATCCCTGAACAACTCACAAGTCTTTTGGGATTGCGTGTCTTAAACTTATCCGGAAACCATTTGACCGGAAAGATCCCAGACAAGATTGGTACATTGGCATTGTTAGAGTCTCTTGATTTCTCCAAAAATCAGCTTTCTGGTACAATTCCTCTGAGTATGTCAAGTTTAACTTTTCTAAGTTACTTGAACTTGTCGAATAACAACTTGTCGGGGAAAATTCCATCGGGAAATCAGCTCCAGACACTTCAAGATCCTTCTATTTACATGGGCAACAGCGATCTCTGTGGACCTCCCCTTACAGATAAGTGTGATAGTGATGAGACTTCTCAAAGTCCAATGCCTTTTGGTGGTGATGTAAAAAAAGATGATGAAACGCATGAAATGGTTTGGTTTTACTCTGCGTTGCTACCAGGATTTGCTGTGGGGTTTTGGGCCTTTTGTGGTGTTTTAGTGTTTAAAAGAGCTTGGAGGATTGCCTATTACCGTTTCGTTGATGAGATGAAAGAAAGACTTCTTTACAGTTGTCGCTTTGCAAGATGTTAGATTGAAGAAGTTACTTGGAAACGAAAGTCATGAATAATGAATAATTGTTTGCTACCTAGTTGTGAAAGCTTTATAGTGGTGGGTTTTTTTTTTTTTTTTTTTTGGTTAGTACTTTTTATAAGAGTTGTAATAGAAAGCTTAGTAACTAAAATTTAGGGAGGGGATTGGCCAGTATTTTCCCTTCTTTTGTATATAATTTTCAAGTATCAATAAAATTATAGGTGGTGTGCTCCCACCTTTTTGCAGAAATATAATAATAATAATAATAAATATTTCTATTTTATACGTGTTAGGTGCTCTACTCAGTAATCGGAACACACACCTGTAAGAAAAACATATGATTAGTAAGATTAATCGATGGTCTATATTCAATGTAAGAAACCACCTAATGAGTGATGGTCCATATTCAATGTATGGAAGTGATTGATGTAGAGCAAGTCGCGAACACTTTCATGTCCAAGATGGACTAGAGAAGGCCCGATCAGAGGCGGAAGTCATCAAGACCGTTAGAACCTTAAAACAAGCATATCTCGCAAACCGGAATGAGTTACTCGACTTACCATATATGAATTTGGGGTAGGACGATCTACTTTAGCCAACTAACCTGACGTTCATCCCTGCGTCAGTGACCCACCGAATAATTCTGTTGGCTTAATTTTTTGGGCAAAGCCACATATAGAGTGGGACACTTCCCAAAGTTTGGCAAGTTGAACTATATATTATTATTTGTAGAGTTTGTTTGCGAGATTGTTCGCCACCCATTACTAATTTGAAGTGGTCTTGCATATCTGAATTCAGTTAATACTACACCAAACGATATTTCATGACAGGGCCCACCTTTTTCACGGTTCAAATGATGAGAACCATCCTGAAGATCTCTTTGTCAATCCACTCATCTGGTGGATCACACCTGGTGTGTGAGATTGTTGGCCACCCATTGCTTTAAGTGGTCCTGCACACCTGCATTTGGCTTGAATTTTGAGCCAGATAACATTTCATGATGGGCCCACTTTCGCACTTGATTAGTGGACTGACTTGATTGTCAAATAATCTGTAACGAGACCCACCTATACATTTGTCCATCACCTTATGACTGTAAGGACCTAAGACCTAATCAAGATCCCTGACTCGTTCGGTCTTGATTTTAGCAGAAACTGGCACGAGTCAGGGGTCCATTGACATGGCTTGAGGGTGAGTTGGTACTTGGTAGGGTGGGTTGGGGTGTTAAATGGAATGAGTCTTTATCTGGATCGACCCAGGAGAGACTAAAAACCTTTTAGTTATGATAGCTTAGGTTGCCACCTTACTATATTACCGTGTGGTGGCGGGTTTCCCCTCAGGGGTTGCATCCTTCAAAAGATTTGAACCATTGATCTCAGACCTACACACCACGATGGCCGTGTGATGTATGGTAGTGCACCCATGTGCAATTAACAAACCCTTCAACAAGAGATCTTCAATTTTTTGTGTGCCACAAATTATTATTATTTTTTAAAAAATAAAGTGGCTAATCAAAGACAATTGAAGCCAAACAAGCCTAAGTACAAGTGCTCCCGGTTGAAGGACCCTTCGACAGTCTAACCCATTCATCCAGACTGCTCATTAGGTCCACTGCACATTTCATGGTTTATCATGCAAACATCACGCTTATTCAACAAATATAACCATTTGATCAGTAGCTTCAGTATGGATAGTCAAAGACCATTCACAAGAAAAATGGCTCCAGTAACCAACTTGATGCATCTATTCGCTAGGATCATATGATCAAACCAATGACAGATTTTATCATATGATCAATGAGATCTTTGCATTGGAATGTGTTCTGAAACAAACATAAAAATAAACTAAAAACAAGGATAATATAGATAGGTGAAACAACCGGTTTTATTCTCAATCAAATAGCAGAAGAGGTGGTGAAGATGAGGAAGAAAAAGAAACTGTAATTAGATTTTTCTTCAAATTGCTGCAGATGTGATTTGTTGGTCGAAGGCCAGTGGGGCCCACTCGTGAGCAATCACTAGTGGGTGGGTCCCATTTGGTTTGACTCTTTCCGCTGCGTTCTTGATTTCATTTGAAATTTGAAATTCATATTTGAATTTGATTTTGGGTAGGAGGTTGGGAAAAGACCGGATAATCTGGTCTCATCCCATCTCCTTACTTTCCTATAAAAAGGAATACGCCCTCTCTCGTAAATAGGATAAGAAACATAGAGGATATACAATCAGAGATAGTGCGCAGTATAGTCTGTCCATGTTAAGCTTGTCCTTGAGACGATCTGATCCATAAATCGCTATCCGGGACCACTATATACCGTAGGATCAGAGGTGTGAACAGTTCAATCTGCTCTAGTAGTAGATAAACGGGCCATTGGAGCATCAATTTCAACTTTGTGAGGGTCCCAATTATCGTGTAGACCGTCAGATCTTGAGGGCTCATCTTCCGCATTTCCCATCATGATTGATGTTACATACAACAATAGATTAGGTAGAAGAACAGCCAGTAACAGCAGCTAAAACCTAGGCCGAACGCAGCAGCCTCAGTCAGCCCACCCCGTAGTGTGAAATCTGGACCCTTAATGCAATTCCCCAGCATATGTACAGTGGCCATAGCCAAAAAAATAGGGGTACTCCAAATTCCCTACTTAAGACTTTTTTTTTTTTTTTTTTTTCATTTTCCTATGTGATGATTGATGAATATAACAATATACAGTTCTTTCCCAATGGTGTTGAAACTTCATTGCTGTTAGGAACTGCTGAATCTGATCTTGATACACATCATTGGAAGCTATCCCTCCTGCAGAATATCATAATTTCAAAAATACCAACATCAGTTGCTGTGTCAGAGGATAATTAAAAGCTCCCGATGAAACTAAAGCTACAAACATAACAGTAAAATGCAAGTGGTCTTTCAACTCCATGGAGTCCAACTTCAACTAATGCCACATCCTAAATCAGTCAATGGGGTGGAGTAGGACACTCGTCAAAGCTTGGATTCAGATGAAAATCCCAAATTCTTTAGAGATTGCCACGGAATGACCCCAAATCATAATTAGGATAGCAGATGGCAGATGCAAAGTTATGGAACTTTGGTGTGGTTCTTTCGTCACAATGCTCAGGAAGAACACGAAATTGCACCCTTGCAATCCTGGGGCATGTGTATAGTATAGGAAGCAGTCAAGAAATGCACCACCATCGGCAACAGGCTAAAATTCGGCCTATTTGGACAACTTCCCCAATGGACAAACAGAAAGTTTAAAACAGATGGCCATCCAGCAGAGGAAAATCCTCTGCTTGACCTGTTATGATCATTCAAACAGCGCAAGCTTTTTAGTCACAGCCGATCCATGATGGGCCCACCTCTTGACCCATTCCAATTGTCGGTCATGACCTCAACAACTTCCTAAATGCAGATACCAACAGAAGTACCATTCAAAACAATGCAATGCTGAAACTAATTAAACAGAAAAAATGGTGAAAATATTCACAATCTGACTTAACTCGCACGGAAATGGAAAACTTCCTCAGTTATCTTGAGGTCTATTGTTCAAATGCTGGCATAGCAGCCACCATAAACATGGCATGTGTACCACAGTACACTTGGTAGTTCCTAAAATGGACGTGGCACAGTATAAAAGTAAGGCTCAGATTGTTGCTCTCGACCAGCATATCTTTCCCCCCAAGTGATTGGAGCAGAATCCTCAACAACACCTGTTTTTTTTTTACAGTGCGTGCAACAATCTAAGTCCTCTAGCTCAACATGATGTCATCCATCAGGAACATTCCACGATGCCAAGACTAGAGCCAAAAATCAGCCAGATACACAACCCTGGTAGGCCAAACTATCAGAAGAGGAGAGGCCAAACATAGGTCTATGTGGTGCCACCCATGGTGTTTATCTTTCATCAAAACCCATTCATCATCACAAGGACAGTGAATATATGAAAACCAGCCTGATCCAAAACTCATGAGGGACACTCTGCATGAACTTAAGGAGTTTTAGGCGCAGTGTTTATGGTGAAAATAAGCGCCCTAACCTAATGCTCAGCAAGGACTTCACATATGAACCATGGTGCGTCCCAAAAAGCTTGGATGTTTTACATGCTTTATAAAACAGGTGTTGTAGACGATTCTGGTCCCTTCGATTAACTACCAATTCAAGCCATTGAGATGGGAATATAGGGAAATGAGCAATGATATCAATATCACGCTTACCATAAGGAGGATGGGAATGCCCTCCTCCCCCTCAGACAAGAACCATATACCTCCACTGCTTCCAACAATCTTATTCTCCACAGGCTTCCATGTTGGATCCCTTATTATACAAATGGGTCTTCTTTACTGCTGTGGTTTTGTGGCACCTACCTTAGTGAGGTGGTGGTCGTGCGTAGGTCTTGTGGTTTCCATGTGAATCTTTCAATTACGCAACGGCCGTATCCTATTAGGATTTGGAATCATTGTTGTGCGATGCTATCCTATGTGATCCACTTATATTTTCAAATAGTTTTTTGAAATTTGTTCCTAATTCTTTACCATCTCTAAGGTCTCCAATAATGTTTCTTTGAAAAATTTCCCCTTTTTGGTTGATCGTGGATGGTCATACCATGCATATGTTGGGCTATGTAGAATCCGACATTTGCAGGTCTTTAGGAAACTTTCTTAGCACGCTACGTGTTGGCATACATTGGTCACGTGCCTTGTGAATGATGATCGCATTTTCAAGTGTAAACAAGTGTATAACTTTGAGTGTGGTTCCCTTTGGCAGGCTACGTCTCATTGAGAGATAAGAGCTGAAAATCTCTCTTAGAATGAGTTACTTTCACCCTTGTCTCTTGTATGAGTGTGCTGACATGTGGCGGCTCCTTGTTGGTCAATGTGGACCATGCCAAGCCAGGTGTAAACACCTTGTACCCCACTTGTGCAAAGAACCCAAATGTGCCTTTGTCCATCTTCAATTGCTCTATACATGCCAAATGTGCCCATGTGCATGAAGGTTATTCTAGCTTTAAGTACTCACATGTCGGTCATTTATTAGTATAAGGCATTCCATAACCTTAAGAATTAAAAAAAAAAAACTTAGATCAGACCAGTAAAGTAGAGACCATGCACACGTGTAGGTAGTTGAGAGTACCTAATCCCTTTCCCAATCATCGATGAGGTTCTTATTTATAATATTTAGTCCTAGACCTTATTTAGGAGCCATTTTAAGTTAGGGAGTCTTTGATTCTCCAACCAACAGTGATTTTACTAGTTTAACCGACTCTAGTTTCTAGACCTCTATTACCTAGTGGTGACTCCAAGTCTTTCAAATGCACTGTTCTAAATCCACACTATATCTTTTCAAAGTTATTAGCCACATATCATACAAGTGGCCCAATTTTCCCTGATCCAAACCATTGGTATTATAGACCCTACTGAATGGTCCATGCAAGAGGGGGGAAAACATGTGGGAAAATCCTAAACCTTTCAATAGACACCCAAAACGAACACATTAAGGAAGAAACACAAACGGTTCCCATTCAACTAATGAAGGTCAGGTATTCTATCGCCAGAAATCTTCCTGTAGTAGGGATCTTTTGTGCATGAGCTATTTTAATGAGGCTGATGACGTGGACATTTTGGATCACTAGCCCATAGGGCCCATTGGTACAGATTGAAAGTCAGAACAAATCAGGGTTATATAGTGCTTTAGCTAATGCCATTTTTTCAATGAGAGCACCCAAATCATTTTTTTTTTTTTTGATTGTGTGAACAGATGTCCCTTTAAAAATGAAATATTTAAATAAATATAAAACGTTGATATGTAAAACCAAACAACGTTTTTATCACTAGGCTTTCTCCTTGAAACAGAGGAGGGACTTGGGCAGTTTTACAAGAGAGCTGATTAGGTGAGACCCGGCCTCTCCCAAGACGGTGCGGCCCTTACCATGGGCCCCACCTTGATGTATGTATTATGTATCCATGCCATCCATCCGTTTTTCTAGATCATTTTATGACATTATTTGAAAAATGAAGTAGATCCAATTATCATGTGGACTATACCATGGGGAAACAGTGTTTATTGATCATTAATGGGCCACAAAAGTTTTGGATTAAGCTGATATTTGTTTTTTTTTTTTCCCTTCATCCAGGCTGATGTGACCTCATCAACAGATTGGACGGTAAATAAACAATATGATTAAGGTGAACCCTAAGAAGTTTTTAATGGTAGGACGGTCAATCACCATTGTTTATTATGGTGTGGTCCACCTGATAATTGGATCTGCTTCATTTTTGGGATAAGGCCCTGAAATGATCTTTAAAAAAACGAAGGATGGACAAAGTGGATACATAATAAATACATCAACGTGGGCCCCGCGATGACCCCACGGCACCGTCATGGTTGAGGCAAGGGTCTCACCTAATCCACTCTCGTTTTATAGAATAAAAACATCGGTGTCTTTGACCTAAACCATAAACCCTAAAATATAGGTTTGTCGTGTAGGGAGAAAAATGGTCGATATTAATGGCTCGTGTATCTCATTTCTAGATAAAGATTACCTACAACCTTAGAAAAGGGGCTGTTTGATTTTTAATTTCCCTGGTAAATACAGGGAAATAAGTAATTATTACTTACCCCACCTGTTTCGAAATACACCAGGAATTCCGTTTCGAAAAGCAGTCCATACAATAACTGTTATTACTGATTTAAATATGTGGGCCCACCATGATGTATGTGAGTTATCCACACCATCCATCCTTTTAAAAAAATACATTTTAAGGCATTAACCCAAAAATTAAGAAAATAAAAAGCTCAAGTGGACCACACCTTAAGGAAAAATGATCATTAAGACGTCAATGGTTGAAAGTTGTTTTCTCCCTAGGGCCACATTGATGTTTATTTGTCATCCAACCTGTTCATATGGTCACACAGTCATGGATAAAGGGGAAACAAAAATATCAGTTTAATCCAAAACATTTGGAGTCCTCAAGAAGCTTTCAATGGTAGGAGTTCAATTCCCATTGTTTCCTGTGTTGTGGTCCACTTGATCTTGGGATCTGCTTCATTTTTCGGCCCATGCCCTAAAATGAGTTGGCTACAGGGATGGACGGTATGGATAAGACACACACATCATGGTGGGCCCCATGATTTAACATTTTTCTCTTCGGGTGCCGTGAGGAGAGTTATAAATGAAAGGTGTCGGTCAACATCACCTTGGAAATTCAACCAGAAATACACCGGTAAATAATTATTACTCATTTACATTAAATAATGTATCCGCGTATATGATACATTTGGGCTTTCAGTTTCTACCGGTGACAGACCATTGGTTTGATGGTCCTATCATGGATGGCATATGCACCATAGCTACCCTTTGTTTTTATTACTTGATAAATCTGTTTTCCCTGGGCATTTATTACTTGCTAAGAGAAACGCATTTATTACTTGCTAAGGGAAATGTGTTTTCCCCGAGCATATGTGTTTTCCCAGAGCATTTATTCCTTGATAAATGCATTTTTCCTGAGCATTTATTACTTGCACAGAAAAATACTTAAGGAAAAGCAACGAAGTGTCGGAAGTTATCATAGCCCTTCGTAGTCAATGTCGATCGTTTGAATATTTTGCAAAAAGCAGATAAGCTACTATTCTCGTGTTTAGAAACGGCGGAAAATGCATGGGTGGAAATTAACAAATCGACAGAACTCTGGTGGTGTACCGTCCATTCATTGACGTCAGCAACTTCTGTGGGTCTGATCAAGAGGTATGTGTTATATCCAAACCGTCCATTCATTTGCCGAGCGCGTCTTAGGCTTGAGACGAAAAATTAGATAGATCCACCTATCAAGTGGACCACACTGCAAAAGCTAGTGGGGGATTGAACGTATGGTGGGCCCTACAAACTTTTTAACGGTGAAAATTATTATTACCGCAGCTATTTATGGTGTAGTCCAAATGATCTAAGGATATGATTCATGTTTTCGATAATGCTATGTAGAAGGTGGTGCACTCCATCAAATACTCTCGTAGACTACCGAGAGCTACATCAGTCTTGTCTAGTCTTCGAACCCTACCCAGAGATCCCCATAAATTTCCCTTGGAAATCCCCTCTGCAGTTGGGATTTCACATTTTCCATCCGCCCGCCATTTTTTAGCATCCGTCAAACGCGCCCTTAAAACAAACACGCCCTTAAATAAAACAAACACGCACTTAAATAACTGCCTAAGAAATAGACACTTAAGAAAGTACTAAACATTCAGTGGCCAAGATCTTCTACATGGGTTTTTTTGGTAGTGATGCATATTATATAAATGGCTTGAATCATTGAACAATGGGCCCTGCTTGTGCAAGCTTAAAGCTTCAATGTACCATCCAAGTGCTGGTATGGGCCATATGCACGTGTGGTGTGTATGCACACACAAGGAGGGCAACCATCCTCATTATGCCCTTGATGTGGCCCACTTGAGTCCTCGATCTGCTTAAATTTTGGGTTGATGTCTCGACACGGATGATGCAACAAATGTATAGAGTGGATGTTAGAAAGTCATCAAGGTGGACCTCAAAGGGCCTTTGTAGCATGTCTTCGGAATCAGACACTTCATGCGGTCGACATGCAAAAAAGAGAGGATTTAGGCCACTCATGACATTTTTGTGCAGTAAATTTTGAGCTCTCTTACGAAGCATCCACATCTTTTAATGACAATTTTACCCTCTAGTAACCAAAGTTCATAAGAATAATTGCGATGACAAAAATATCAAAAACTACTGCATTACATATAGCATAGATATAATAATAGACCATCATAGATTATGGTCTATTTCTCAACTTATAACAAATGCCATTTTCCCATGCATAGCATGCCAAATGATTGATGACCACGATCGAAGAATTCAGCTTGGAAGGCTCAAACAAGGGTTAGAAAGGACCTAAACTGCACAAATAGCTTCCAACGGACATTAACTTCAGAAACAGTTATCCATCTCATGCGTATAATATATTGCTATGATAAGTTCTACGGTATACATCAGTTTTCCAAATGGATTTCTTTTAAAAGGCCATTATTTAGGTTAAAATTGCATTTTAGTCTAAAATTTGCTAATTTTAGTATTTACTATTTTTAGGGTTTTAAGAGTCCTATTGTGGTCTAGAGTCTTTGTTTAGCTAGCTGAAGATTTGTTTCTGAGTTTTGGCAAGATGAAACACATTTTTACTGATTTTAAATTTTATATATATATATATATATATATATATTTTCAGTAGAGTTTCCTATCTGAGTCAAATTAGGTAGTCGAGTTAGGGTCTAGAATTTATTTTGCTTATATAAGCACATTAAATGTGTTTTAACTTGAAATACACAACTTGGACACACTCCCTTCAAAAAAAAAAAGATCAATACACCAAGTAATACATTTAGATTTATTAGATTTGTGGCTAAAATATTGGTATTCAACCCAAAACTCCCAACGATTCAAGGCCTCAACATCCACCTGAACTGCAGCATAATGCTAGTTATTGAAGGGGATTCACTTCATACCATTATGAGTTATATAAGAATGTCTTTCACACTCCTCAAGGTGAGGCATAAAGATCTAAGAGGCCCCTTTTGCATTTTTCATCAATAATATCAAATTTTCTTTCTTCTTTTTAGAGATTTCTCTCTCATTGTCGATTCAAGGGCTATTATTGAATGAAGCCTAGATGGTGGGGCCATCGCATAAAGAACCTAGATTAGACATGCAGGTAGGGTTGAATAAATGACCAGTCTTTCATCTCATTGAGAGCAAGCCTTAGTAACAGTGTAATAAGAAAATGGCAGTGGGATCACCTGAGAGGTGAAACTGAGTCAGAAGTGACTCATTCCACTCTTGAATCGAGTTGTTTTGCAAAAACACAAATAAAGGTAGACCCAAGTTCAAGAAGAAGCTCAACTCAGTTAGGAATGGGTGAGTTGACTCGGGCCATTCTCGGCCATTCTCAACATGTTATAGTTCCTAGCTGGGGCTAGCATGTTCTCTCTAGCCCCTAATTTACAACCAAAAGAGAAGCATTAAGCAAACATTGCCAAAGCAAGGGATCGATACAAGATTCATCGGCCAGAGTAAGACAGTGCGCCAGAAAAGTTACGCCTTGTTCTGGAAAACTGATTCATATCTGTATCTTTGATGGCTCATCTTCTTGTCCACCCCACAATCGCACCCGTTCCGATGCCTGGTCTGCCTGTGGTTAAAGAATATCATTAGAATTACTAAAGTAGAATTCTGTGAGTTTATGTTTCCTTTACACAAGAAATAGTGTTCTTATGGGGAAAAGGGCTGCATGTATACGCGCACTGAGAGTCAATGTGCACGTCTCTCACCATCTGAGGATGTGGTGGGAATCAAAACATGAATTTTAAAATGATATACATGCACCATTAAAAGGTCCCATTTAAAAATGTGCAATGAAACAAGATCCAATCTGAATTCGATCCTATTAAATCAGATTCAATTTAATAAAGATCCAATCTGAAACATGTATAAAGATCTGACCTCATTCAATCAGTTTATAATGGTGATACTTTAAAGGTGCAGTTAAGTTTTGCTGGGAGGTTTACAGGTTTAAGGGGAAAAAAACCCACTAAGCTTTCAGTGGATTATTGTATTAAAAAAGGAAAAAATGCATTAATGGTCTAACCAGATCGAATTCAGATCAAATTCGAAAATTTGAATCTGTAACGAATTCAAATTTGAATAGTGTTTACTAGGATCCATTGAATAGAGGCTTCAAATTCAACCCAGTTACAGCCCTATCCTTGAGAGGCGGGATTGTTGTACACCAACTCCTGGTGTATACAGACCAGATTATGGCCCTATTTTCTATTGATATTATTTAAGCATTTTCATGCAGATGATTGATCATGTTTTCATGAGAATGATCCACTTTGTAGTGTGCATGCTGAATGACTGGTGTACATGAGTAGACGATGATTAGATCGGGGCCCAAAACCTGTTGAATTGAATTGTCACAACTAACTCAATAGTGGAAAGTCGACCAACTTCTAATTTAACTTAGGGGCCTAGGACCTATTGGACGTATCTCTTGGCAAAGGGGTTTTTGCAAATACCCTTTTTTTTTTTTTTTCTTGTTGTCATTTTGGTCAACTCACCAACTGAAAACAAGCAGGCTTTTTAGCACCCATTTTGATGAGTGGGGATCAGATGATTGTGGAAGTGCATCCAAACGCACAAGGCAAAATGGAGTTTGGCTCAAAATGGTGTTTAGCCATCAAAACGCCCTTTGGAGGGTGCGTCCAAATAGTCCTTGGTATTCACAACAAGAAATGTAACCCTCAAATTTCAGTTGGATTAATTTCAAGTCTTAACTTGAAAGCAATGTAGTCTAAATTTGGATCCTTTATCACTGCATCCAAATACTAACGAAGATAACTACAATTAGGTCATTTCCACTTACTAGGGGACTAGTTCTTGCAATTCAATTCAATAATGCATCAATAGCAGTGCAAAAAGGAGTTGCAGTTTAGTTGCTTTACCTCTTTCTTCCAGTTGGTTTTCCAAATGATCCCAAGTAAGATCAAGGTTTGCAGCAGCGTCCCACAAAGCATACCGGCCCAAATTCCCTATCAGAAGAACAGCCATTAATACAAAGTCTGGCACAAAAAAAAAAAAAAAAAAAAACCTTAAACATTTGGAATTATGTAAAATCAAGGTTTGGCATGTGTGATGCAAGTGGAGCAAGGAGGGGATAGAAAGAGAAAAGGGAGAGAGATTCAGGGGGGGAGAGAAAAAAGGAGAGGTGGAGGGACGGAGTCCTCTACAACACCTGTTTTACATACCGCGTAAAACATCCAAATTTGTGGGTCCACCATGTTTTAAATGTAATAATCCGTACATCAGGTGAAAAAATAGCTAGATCCACAACCCAAACGCGGCACACCACATGGAATAGTGGGAACGGGATGAGGAACACCGGTTTTTGTGTCAGCCACCGTGTGGTGTATGTTTCATTCAACTTGTTAATCAGGTCTAACTCACCAGGATGAAGAGAAGATACAAAAGTCAGCTTGATAAAAGCTCAGGTGGGCCACACCATGTAAATTCAGAGGCTTTGGGAGCAACTTTACATTGCTCCCATTGGTGTGGACCATGTGAGTATTTAATTGGGCTTTTCTTTTGTACGGTTCAAATAATAGTTCTCACCTGATGGACAGTTTGGATTTTCCATATACGACAATGGACCCCACAGAGCGTCGCAATCTCCTCTTCATCTGCCCTACATGTAGGGAAGAGAAGAGGAGAAGTCAGTGGGCTATCTGCATCAAAACAAGTGAAGGAAGTGGGTTGAAACTAAGCTGGCCCTTGTGAAGTAAAATCTCAACCGTTCCTTGCCAAGGAGCAACACTTTTATGACGAATTTACTATCTAACCAAGCTGTGAAGACTAATTGCAAGGGAAAAAATGTGCAAAGATATTGGCATTATATATAGTAGAGATAAACTAATTTGTGTGAAACAAATAATTTTTTAACAAATTTTCTCTTACTCGAGAGAAAATAGCATTTACTAATAACTTGATAGAAAACCATCAAAATGTGAATTCTTTCCTAATAATATCAATCATGTTTTCACAAGAAGATATTCTGGCCATAGTAGAAATAATTCAGAGTCATCATCCCTATCAAAGCAATGCATTTTTGGAGCACATACATAGAAGGATGGTTAGTGCAGGCACTGATTCTTTACTGTATGGTCAATATGCATTATCATCTCTTTTCTTGGGTAAAATAATACAGTAAAAATGGTGGGTATCGTTGAGACCACTTAAAGCAAAGTTGTGTTCCACCAGCCGGGCTTTTTCGCTCTGCTTAGCCCTATCCCCTTCTAGGGGTATTTTAGTGACAGGGTATATAGGAATTGGAAAGTCATATTTGGTCATTTGAATCACTGTAAGACCCACTTCAGAAGGAAAGATCCACCATGGATAGGCAGTAATCCTCTTTGTTTTTTATTTATTTTTAATCTTTAAAATGATAATTGATCCTAGCCATTAGGAAAATGATCTGAACATAAACCATTGACCATTATGAGATTTTTTTGTCCTTTAGATTAGATGGCTAGGATCATTCGTGGCAACTCAAACTTCGCCAATGGCCTCTGTTGGTGAGACTAACCTCTTTGACAGTTCTGATTATGCATAGCCCAACTAAAAGATGATAATAGTATTGTGCTTTTGCAAATGTGAATTACCTCCACTCCCAAGTTGAACTTGTAACCCAAAAGGAACCCAAAAGGAAGCCCAAAAATATAGTAACAAGCCAAGTTGATATATGCCACTAAAGCTTGCCAGCCACCACCAACAGCAACACCTGCAGCAACAACAACAAAATTAAATAAATGAAACTTACAACCATTGAAATGCTTAGATTCATTCTCTTGGTTCGCAAATGTGGACCCTTTGTGGACCCACTCATTCGGAAATTTTCAGTATAATCTAGATTTGTATAAAAGCCACTGATGTCCTATTTAAGAAGAAGGCTAGTGATTGTCGCAAACAAAAATAAGATACATCTGGAGAAGCGTGAAGAACTGTAGGGCTGTGATCATGACAATGTGTGGTGGTGCTCATGATGAAATCTGTATGTGGATCCTACGATTCATGATCCATATTGTTGATTTGATGGGTCCGTCAGGATTGGGAAAGTTCCAAAACACTAAAGATTAGAATCTTTGACCGTGGTACTTTTTTTATTTAACCGTCAACTTCGTAGGTCATTGATCAAAGGGTTGGGATCTTCTAGTCCGGGAATTTTCGCGGCATCCCCATCTATAGTGGGGCCCATCAGATCAATGTCTGGTACATGTACATGTACCTGTGGTCTACGTATCTACACAAGGTCTACTTTTGGGGTACATGTACCTGCGCTCTGCGTATTTGCACAAGGTCTATTTCTTCCATCCTATTCATGTACGCTATTGCACATTTTCTAGAAACAATTTAATTCAATCATAGGAAATCCCAGGAGATATAAGATATAAAGGGCAGCATTTAAGTGAGGTACTATACAATGCTCAGGCCAGGAGTTTGTAGAGTACACTCCTGCTTTCAACTTGTACAAATAGGACCCATGGTTCTGTAATTTAGACCGCTGACACGACAGCCCCCACTGTGAATGGCCCATGCACCATTGACCTCCTAGATGGGAAAGCCTTACTCTTCCATTGATGCCCAACAAATAGATGGGTAAGAAATAAAACACAACAATGTTTCCCAGTGATGGATGGTATACTGGCAGTTTAGAAATTACTCAAAAATTGCTTATTTTTGCATACAAATAATTCAAACCAAACTGTTCTAATTATAGGACCCATTTTAGAAGTATAATGAACCAAAATTACTCTTATTTGGTTATTAAGATATTAGATTGCTGGACATATATTGGATGGTTAGAAATTAAAATATATAACAGTCTTATTTAAAAAAACAAGTGTCCACAAATCAGAGGTTAGGATTTTTCAACCAACCCAATTCTTATACTATAACATAACAACAGTGACTTCCAAAATTTAGTAGGTTTAATTTGGGTTAATATACACCATGTTTACCATTTGTAGGTGCCTGCATATCAAGCGTCATACGCAGCTAGAGAATCAAATAAGTCCCTTGTCTCTGTTTCTAAAAGGGGAGTTGCATAATCCTATAGCGTTCTCAGGCCTAGAGTACTTACAGGTGGGCCCATGGTTCAGTGATTCAATCTATTGATCTAAAAGGCCCCATATTGGATGGACCATGCCCCATAAACCTCCTAAATTGGACAATTCTAAGCCTCTGGTTGCAGCCTACAGACAGAGCCAAGAAAAAATACATCAGCTGTCCATGTTCAGTGAGGGAAAGGCCAATGATTTGATGGCTACGATATTTCAATATGGGAAGTTTTGGGGCATGGTCCATCCATTGTGGGGCCATTCTCATGGGCCTCAATCATACATAATATGGTTTTCCAAAAGGACAGTACTTACTGTTGAGGAGTGATCCAGGATATCTAATGTGGCCTAGATAGGGCTGAAAATGAGATATTTTGCACATGTGGGCAACCAAACTATCAACCCTGGCACTGTGCCAAAAGCACATTGCCTGGGCAATCCTAAACATCCAACAAGTGGCTTACAGTGGGTCCATTTCCAATGGTTAATTCTCGAGAGACATGAGCAATCTAAGTTGGGTCAATGATTCAGATTGATCAATTGAAACCATTCTCGTTCAGTTCCAATGGTCTAGACTGCATGGTGGCCTAAGAAGAGTGAGCTGAATTGGATGGACCATCCAGATCCTGGCTAAAAGACTCAGCGATTTAGACTGAGTCTTGAGCCAAGTCGGGACCCGCACCATCTAGGTGACTCTTGGTGTCGAACCAGATCAGGTCTGACCGAGCTCAAGTCGACTTGGATGAGTCACACATAACTCATCTGAGTCTTAAAACCATTGATCCAGATCAATCATTGGAACACCTGCTTCTTCAAAACACAGATTTACCAGATCAATGATGAACCATCCACATTTTAGAACTTCGGACTGATTTTCCACATTTTAGAACTTCGGACTGGTTTTAAAAAAAGTTGCAATCAAATACCTGAAATAACAGGTTGGATGCTATTGAGCACCATTGTCACACCAAGGAGATAGGCCAGATGTGCAACGGCCTTTTGTAGCTCTTTGCTGCTGGTAAAGATTACAGCGAAGCGATCTCGGAATATCAGGATGAGGGCCATGAAGAAGAGTCCGATGAAGAGCGACGTTAGGACCACGACCATGACTGCATGCTTGGTGGCCCTCGGTCGGCCTGCCCCAAGCTCATTTGAAACTCGGATGCTGAAAGAGAAACAACAGGAAAAAATGTCTTGTAACTAACGTGGAGAATAATCAGTTGAAAATGAGCTACAGGAACAAAATGTCAATAAAACAGCACGAGAGGGCGTTTGGATGTGGAAACTTCCCAAACTTGGTTGCATGGCCCACTGCAGGAAATTGGCGGGACTGCATGCTAGGGCCCGTCCAAGCGAGCCATGGCCACGCGTGGGTTTGCATAATCAGGCTAGCTGATTGGGCCCATGTTTGGTTTATTGGGCCTAAATGATAAAAACCACTGGGGTTACTTTTGCAGAATTAAGAGCCCCACGGGTGCAATTTTCGCAAGATCCACTCCGTCCATCAGGTATGCTGCCTTGTTTTAACCATTGTAACAAAAAATTCATGATCATCCAAAACTCCAGTAGGCAACACCATATGGGAATATTGGGATGAAATGCCCACCATTTGTTTGGGCCCACTGCAGTGTTTGTATGCCATCCAATCCATTCACTTACATGACTCATCAAGATGAAAGAATTACACAAAAATCACATTATTCCAAAACTTACGTGCCAATCAAGTGATTGTGTACCTGACGGGGATTTCATGAGCATTAAGTAATTTCCCCATGTTAGAGAAAGTAACCCCAGCAAGGGATGGCACAATACAGCATGCCCAGTGTTAAGTAAAACTCGCTAATTAGTTTCATGCTCGGCCGAGTTGACCCGGTCTGGTTTGTTCTGAGTCCCAATCCAGACTTCAAATTTTAGGAGTTCCCTGAATTGCAATTGGATGGACGTCCTCTGCCAAAATTAAAGGGGGATTTCCAAGTAGAAAAGACATGAAAATGGTGAGTCCAACCAATGCAGCTGAGTCCATGTCCGCCCAGCCTGCTAGCCAAGTACTTAACCTGACAACCATCATACCTGAGACCAATTTGAATGTGCACCATGAGCACCATGCATCTACTGTGAAACCGAGTTGGCTCGGCTGAGTTGACTCAGTTTCGGTGGACCAGGAAATGAGTCACCTCACCATAATAAGTCGGAGGGGAGTGGTAACTTTTTTCAATCTTCAGGTGTCACACTCCAGAGATACTACTTGAAAACATGAGCTATGTTGCCCATGAGCCAAATAAGGGTGCACCAGAGGGGATTTGATGCTTTGAAAAATAGAGGTGGTAGTTTGGATCATTTTACCTTATAGCAGCATTGATACCAATGAATACCATGCCTTCCCACCCATTGATGTTCATGCTGAAACACAAAACAAGACATCCAACTATGAGTATGGAACATTTTAGCCCCTATAACTTCAATTAAAAAATAAAATAAAATCACGGACTGTATGGTAGGAGAGTAGCAATGAGCTGGGGTTTGTGTCCCTAGACTTGGCCCGAGGGCTGGGGCCCGGGTTGAAATCCAGGGGTGTCCAGACCAGGCCAGTCCAAGGCCAATGATGAATGGCTCGGTCCAATCATCAAGTGGGTCACTGTTATACAAAAGAATGGACAATTTGAAGAGACTCAACACGTTGAAATCTAAGAGTGTCCAGGCCGGGCCAGGCCAAGGCCACTGATGAATAACCCAGTCCAATCATCCAGTGGGTTACTGTTATATAAAAGATCAGATAATTTGAAGAGACTTATGAGTGGTCCCATTTAGCATATATGTGTAGTTTAAAAGCACCTTGGATTTAGAGCCATGTTTCTATGATTAAAACCATTCCTATGATAGGATTCATTGAGGATGGAGGGGATACAACAAAAAGTTTCGTAGAGTTGGGATTATTTCAAACTTTTAATCATGTCACTATTTCAAACTTTTGATCATTGTAAATGATCCCAACCGTCCAATTGGGTCCCTGTTATTCGATCAGCACGGCCCATCCCCTGATGGGCGCCATACAATCAACAACCTACGATTATCAGAATGTGCGCCCCACTCGTACCATTTACAGGTTGAAAGAATTTTCAGTCAAGCATCATGCACCTCATCCCACATGAAGTACTCTGTAGTGTGATAACTAATGCAAGGAGGCTGGAAAGAATGAACGTACCAGATTGAAATGGATCCGACAGCGATCTCCGCATTGCCAAGATGGCCAGTGAGGACGACCAAGACCATCATATACCAAATCTCCAAGCAAAGCATCACGGCGGAGGCGAGGGAGAGCCTAACAAAGGCCCAGATGTCCCGAAAGGCCAACCAAGACAGCCCGGTCCACCCATCCCTACACCAACGAGTGATGTAGATCACCTGGCCCACAGGCACAGTCCATGAAGAGATGTTGTAAGCTGCAGCTGCGCCAGCCAAACCCCACCCAAACACATAGATGAAGAGCCAGAGCAAGAGGACGTGGAGCAGGAGAGCTGCACACCCGATCCACGCCATCACCATGACCTTGCTCTGGGCCTGTAGGAACTTCTGTGATGGGAAGTTGAAGGCGAGAGCAAACAGCTGGGGGATGATCTCGATCGAGAACGTCCCTGCGAGGTCGGCGATCGTGGATTCTTGGCCAATAAGCTTCAGGATCGGGGCAGCAAAGATGTAGAGTGGCAACATGATGATGCAAGAGACGGTCAGGATTATCCATGAACGTTGCAGGTAGATGCCTAACATGTAGACCTGACCTGCACCAAAGGCCTGCCCACACAACGTCTCCATGGCGCTCCCCATACCAAGCTACCACCATTTTTATTTTTGAAAACATAAGAAGAAAATGCACAAAATTAGTAGAATTTCATAATAAATTTCAGATAAGAGATGCATGAAAAATAAATAAAAATTTGTGTACACCGAAAGATCTCTACCGTAACCATCTTTCAATGCTAAAACTCCAGCGGCATTTTTCATCCAGTGCAATCTATCGGTAGTGGGAGGATTAGGGAGATGGATGTTTCTAGTTTGAGACAATTCTCGATTAACCACATTGAACTTGTCCATGTTGATCATGAAAGGTGGGACATGAACATGGACCCCACTGTGAAGAATCATTGCCGATATTTTGAAAATCAATGATACAATCGCCACAATATCACGATATTTTCAAAATTATTGCAATTTAACAGAAATTGTATCAAAGTTAAAATAATTCAATCTATTCCTATATATATATATATATATATATATATATATATATATATTATATATATAGTAAATGATTTAAAATAATTTATTTTCAGCTAGAGTTTCCCAGTAATATTGTGAGAAAAAAAAAGAGTAAAAATCTGAAAATCTCCACAGAGATTTCTGATACCCAGAAATTGTCACGAATGAGATTTGTCACTACGGGGGACCACCCATGGCCCGAACTCAAGAAGATTGCATCTTAGCCATCCAATCGGTGATGGTAAAAATGGACGGATAACTCAAATAATGACCAAGTCTACATTTGAAGGGCTACTGGATGAACATGGGTGCCCAATCAGTGCAATTTCGGGCCTATAAAGACCAGTTTGGTGGTCCACCATATAATCGATCCTGAATCAGCTATACACGAGTCGACCCGAAAAAAACTCGCCTAGGCTTGAAATTGGATTCGGACCGAGTCGAGCTGGTTTTGGAGCTTAAAAAAATTTCGAGCCGAGCTCGGGCACTTGAATCGAATCTCAACTCGAATCGAGTCGGATCGGTGACTTGGTTATTTTGATATTTATGCTGCTCGCCAAGTGTTCGATGAAATGACTCAATGAAGTATTGTTTCAGGTGCATACATTCTCTGCAAGATCGGCTAGTGGCGAGGAAGGAATGGATACGAATAAATCATTACAAAAAAACTTCATATTATAAGACTGCCCTCAGATCTTGATTTTGATGTTGTTGGCAGAGTGTTTGATGAAATACCTGTGAAGTGCTGTTAATGTTTTGCATTCTATAAGAAATTGAAGATGCAATATATGCATTTGAGAAAATGTCGCACAGGCTCGAGCTGCTGACTGAACTGAGCTGATCCTAGTTCGAGCTGGGTTAGCTACTGGCTGAGCCGAGCTTGACTATGTTCGACTAATGTACAGCTCTCCGAGTCATCACCATACATGTTTGCCAAATGCGCATTGAACTGCACTCATGAAACTTCCATGACGTGTAATCACAGCCGCATTTCAGAGAATCTCATCATGAAATGCATTATCCATTAAGGCGGGCCGTTGCCATGGAAATGCATTATCCATTAAGGCAGGCCATTGCCGTGATCTCTACGGGCCGATTGTATCACTGATAATGTCATTTGTTTTACACGATAGGCAGGTTCATCCAAACGGGGTCTGAAGTCATGAGCTAAAAAAGAAGATTCAAATTAGGAAAATTGCCCATAGACATACAGTAGATCGGACTCAATGCTGGACTACCAAATCAGTTAGCCCTCAGGTTACCGTTGATAGAAATAGTGGGAACACCCGACTTTGGTTGGAGGGTTCATTTCAAATCAAAGGGGGACTAAACCGTTTTGGTGTCAGAGATCGAACGACCCACCCAGGCTCCTGGCGGGCTGATGTGTGGTGGCGATGGGCTTGGGTCTGGGCCATTCCCAGCTTGAGTCAGTTTACTATTGGGCATTTGATTTCAGGCCCAATCAGTTTACAGCACCTAAACTTATAGTAATGTGTATTTTATCCATCCAAAATATGATTTACAGGACATCTGAACTGTCAAAAAGGTTGGGCACGTCATGGATATTATATCACATGAAAATGAGGCCCACCAAAGCATCATCTTGGCTACACCATTGAAATCAATGAACGGCTGACGATCTGAACCTACACACTGTCAATGCCTACATCACGGATGGATCGACCTGCAGTCGGAATGTGAGTCGATTAGGTGTAACCTTTACCGTGTGGGGCCCACCTTGATGATTTTTTTTTTGTATATCCATGCCATCCATCCGTTTTTTCGGCTGATTTCAGGAAGTGATCCCAAAACTTATGAAGATATAAATCTCAGGTGGACCACACCACTGAAAAAATGATGACTGCTCATTAAAAACTTTGTGGGTTACAAAGCTTTTGGATCAAGCCTATATTTGTATTTTCCCTCCATCCAGGTCTGTTTGACCAGTTGATAGGTTGGATAGCAAATAAACATTCCGAGTGGGCCCTATGAAGTTTTTAATGGTGGGAGATCAATCCCTTCCGTTTCATGAAGCATGGACTACTTGAGTTTTGGATTTGCCTCTCATTTTAGTTTCATGCCCTAACATAAGCTCAAAAAACAGATGGACGGGTTGGATTCCCCACAAACATCACAGTGAAAAGCTTTTGAGTGTATGACATGGGCGGAACTTGATTGGACCAACCCAGGTCAGTTGAGTACCCCGCTGCTTTCGTGGCCTCATCTCCTCCACGTAGCCCAATCAAATCTCACTACATTAGATTAGGTGCAGCCCCACCTCACCCAAGATAGTGCGACTGTTATTGTGGGGCACACCTTAATGCATATACTCCGTATGCATGCTGACAGAATTTTAGACATAAGCCCAAAAATGGAGAAGATCAAATTCTCATGTGGAACATATGATTGGAAATAGTGTTGATTGAACACTCTACCATAAAAAACTTGTTCAGGTTCACTGTAATGTTTATTTTCATCCAACCTCTTGATAAGATCACAAAAACCTAGATGAAGAGAAGAAAAATTTCACCTTACTCAAAACTTTTTGACCCCACGATGGTTAATCACCCGTCTGGTCCACCCGAGAGTTGAATCTTCTTCATTTTTGAACTCATGCTTTAAAATGATGCGGCAAAATGGATAGGTGGCATAAATATACAATATATGCATCAAGGTGGACCTATGGTAAGAGCCATACCGTCTTGCATGAGGCAGAGACACTTAATCTGCTTCCCTTGGTGAGCCCCCGCCTCACCTTTATTTTATTGTTATTATTATTAGTTTTTCTTTTGTTACACAGGCACACACCACCCCAACCCCCCCCCCCCCCCCCCCCCCCCCAACTAATGCGGTGGTGGGGTCGTAGGATTTCAACCCCTATGGGTACTCGAACCCTTGACCAGGTGTTGAAACTCCTGAGAGAACCCTTGACCAGGTGTTGAAACTCCTGAGAGTCTACCACCGGAGCAAAAGTAAGGACCTTGCCTCACCTAATCAGACCAGGATTGCATGGAACAGTAAGATTCTGCTCGCAGAAGAAATGAGGCAGATGCAAGTTGACCAGGATTGAATGACCTCCGATTGAAACACGCGACAATAGAAGTTTTGTATCAAGCTAGATTTTAGTACATTCCAGTGGGAATGACCATATAAATGACTTTGATGGCTTTAAACATCAGGGTCGACCAAGAAGTTTACAATGGTAGGCATTTTCTTACTCACTTTTTCCAGTGAGGCCCACTTGAGTTTTGGATATGCCTAATTGGAGCTCGTGTCTTAATATGATTTTTAAAAATAAATGTACATCATGTATTTCTCAAAAACACCACGGTGGCCCCACTTAGCTTCCCATGTGTTTTCGCCAAAAATGCGCTGAGGGGAGCGGATTAGGTGAGACCCCTATCCAAAGATGTAGGTAGGATTCCTGTGGGGCTCACAGTGATGTATGTGCCTTAAATCCACACCGTCCAATCATTTTGAAAGCTCATTTTAAGGCAATGTACCAACAATGAAGTTAACTGAAATCACACCGCAGGAAACAATCATAATTGAATCCCCACCATTAAAAACTTCATTGATTCCCCGAATGCTTATTTACATCCGACCTGTTGATAAGGTCACAAACACCTAGGTAAAGAGACCACACAAATATCATCTTGATCCAAAGCTCTTGTCGCCCACAGGAAGTTTTTAAAGGTCAATCACCACTGTTTCCTTTACTATGGTCCATCTAGGATTTGGAACTGCTTCATGTTTTGGATCATGCCCTAAAATGAGCTTTCGATTCAGATGTACGGCGTGGATGTGGTCACATAATCACAGTGGGCTCCACCGGGGTCTCACTTAATCCGCTCCCCCCTTAGTGGTCGTCGCTCCATCCACGTGTATTTTTTAAAAATGTTTTTGTTATAAATAACAAAATATTATTAAGAGGGAAATCCGTTGGGCATTCTCTTTCGATGAGTAACGGCAAAACGAGTATAGCAGTCTCCAGGATCGACTCTTCTGGAATTCTTCCACCCTTACGACTCTGATCGGTACTTTTCGCATCTGGCCCACCTACCACGACCCTCTCGATATCTGGTCATTTTGCAAAATCCCGTGCAAAAGGCCGTCGGATTGTTGAGATGAAATCGTGGTCCACCACAAATGGGCCACGTCGGTAAGTGGAAGACCCACTTAGGTGGGGTCCACCAAGGAGAAAAGACGAATATAACTGTGTGACTTTCTGACCGTAGGTTGACTGCCCTTTTGAGTATTATTCATGGATGGACAGTCACGAGAATTTTTTCACTAGTTTGTTTTACGACTAATAATCAAACGGTTAAGATTGTCAACATCAAGGAGATTTTCAGAGGAGCTTGGAGTGTTCCGTCAGACAAACGGTCTGGATCACTCCCACGTGTGCCTCAGAAAGAAAAATCGAGCAAAATATTTTCCCAATTGCATAAAAAAAGAGGAGAGAGACGGAAAAAAGAGTCCGTTTTGCCTCTGTCGCGAGTCGGGATCCAGCGTTTGCCGCCACCTACTGGGGCCCACAAGCTGAGATGATCTGATGATTTGAACCGTCCATATTTTCGGTCGTCAAACCAACAAGCTATTACTCCATAAGCAAGCTTGAGTGATGATCCTAACCTTCTTTTTAGAGTTGAATCTCAGCCATTGAAAAGTTTCTAATTCATCTACAGATACTGACGGTCACAATCATCGGATCAGCGTAGTATTCTCACAGTGGCCCGTATAGCACAGAATCCACAATATGGACGGTTTCGATCATCGGAATACTCGGCACGTGAGGACTACACGCTGGATCATGAGTAGCGACAGAGGAAAAGAACTCGGGAAAAATGGTTAAGCACTTTTGCGGCACACGTGTGGGAAAGCCCGGGCATTCATTTGGTGGGACGAAAAAGGACGAAATGCCGCAGATGTGGCCCACCTGATGAGCGGGCGAGACCGATTCCTTACGATCGAGATCAGAGGACGTGTGATTTTCGTAGAAGGGAATGAGGATCGGATGAGACTTACGAGGAATCCGAAAGAGAAGTTGGAGACGACAGAGAGGGAGATGGCAACGGCGGAGAGCTGTAGATTGCCGAGGTGGCCCACGAAGATCTGCGTCGTTGAATTGAGGCCGTACAAGCAGAGGATGTTCAAAGCGATCGGAGCAGCGATGGCCCACAGCTTCCGGGACTCGGTGAGGAAGACCGCCCACGCGTCCGAGAATCGCTTGACGGGAGGACTGTCGCCGTCGTTTGCGGAGCCGTTTAATAACGGCGCCTCCATCTTCCGCGCAGGTTAGCTGGCGAGCGCCGCTCCTTGTACTTGTTAGCTCCGGAGGGAGGAAGACGCTCCTCGGCGCAGGTTAGCGGGAGTATACCGCTCCTTGTTCTCGTTTGCTCGGGAGGAAGGGGGGGAGAAAACGCTCTTCCGCACAGGATAGCAGGAGTGCGCCGCTCCTTGTTCTCGTTGCTCAGGAGGGAGGAAAACGTTCTTCCGCGCAGGATAGCGAGCCCGCGCTGAGTAAGGTTGTTTCGTCAGCTCTCTCTCTCTCTCTCTCTCTCTCTCTCTCGATGTATTCTGCTTGGGACAACGAGAGAAGGGGTACTTATAGAAGTCACGTGCCAGCTACTTGCCAGGGGGGTCCGTCACGTGGTGAGTATGAGCCATCGTTTTGGGGCTGGACCCATCGTTTGGGAGCGCGGATTAGGTGAGGCAGGGGCTAACAGCTTAGTGGGTGACGCCCTGACCGTGAGGTCCACCTCTATGTGTGTGTGCTTTTTATATCCACGCCATCCATCCGTTTTTCTTCGTTATTTTCGGGCAAGCTTTCAAAAATGAGGCAGATCCAAATCTCAAGTGGACCACACTAAAGTAAAACAGTGATGATTGAACGGTAACGGTTAAAAAATTCCCAGGGCCCACTGTAATGTTTATTTTCCATCCAACACGTTGGTAAGATCACACGAAACTGGATGAATCATTAAGGAAAAACACAAATATATAAGCTTGACATAAAAGTTTTGTGGCCCTTAAGAAGTTTTTTTATGGTGAGAATTCAATCCCTACTGTGTGGTCCACCTGAGATTTGGATCTATCTCATTTTTTGATTTGTTCAATAAAATGAGTTAGAAAAACGGATGGATATTCAACGATACATAGAGGTGGCCCCCACGGTCAGGGCATCACGCACTAAGCTGTTACCGCCGCCTCACCTAATCCACGGACATCGTTAAGCATTATTTAAAATGGTGGTTGTGCGGATTGCATACATGAGGTGGGTGGATCCCTGACTGTGGGGACTACCTTAATATGTAGGCCTTACATCCACGCCATCCATCCGTTTTGAAAGCTCATTTTAGTGTATTATGGAAAAATGGAGCAGATCTAAATATCAGGTGGACTACACCATAGGAAAAAGTGTTGTTTGAATAACCACCGTAAAAAAGTTCCTGGGAGCCACTGAAATGTTTATTTTCCACCCAACAAACTGTTGATAATTAATGTAACAAAGACCTCTATGAAGGGACCACACAGATGTTCCCTTGATTTAAAACTTGGGGTGAGACCCGAGACGGTGTGGCCCTTACCATGGGGCCCACCTTGATGTATTTATTCTATATCCATGCCATCCATCTGTTTTTCCAGATTATTTTAGGGCATTATCCAAAAAATGAAGTAGATCCAATTATCAGGTGGACCATATCATAAGAACAGTGGTGATTGAATGCCCTACCATCAAAAACTTCTTAAAGCGCACCTTAATGTCTCCATAGTGTTTATTTGCCATCCAATCTGTTGATAAGGTCACATAATCCTGGATTAAAGGAAAACAATAAAAAAATCAGCTTGATTCAAAACTTGTGTGGCCCATTAACGATCAATCACTGCTGTTTTCTATAGTATGGTCCACCTGATAGTAAAATAATCTGAAAAACATCGATATGGAATACATGCATCAAGGTGGGCCCCACGGCAAGGGCCGAACCTTCACCTTATCTGCTCCCCTCTAAGGGGCTGGAGTGGACCACCCCAGACAGGCTAGGTCAAGCTGAATTTAGACGGGTAAGCAGTGGCATTGATTCTATTATCCCTAACATGGCCCTTACCTGACTGATGCCTGTGGGACCCATATATTTTGCCACTTTTAGTTTACAGGAAGAACAGAGTGATACAATAGCTTGAGATAGAGGGAAAAGAAGCTGGACACTGGATTGGGACATTCTCCAAAGATTAAAGTGGGCCATTGTCCACATTTTCATAGGAGGTAGTGCTATGAATGCCAGGCAGAAGGTATGTGGGTGTAGACACCCCACCCAGGCTAATATCTTGATTTTTGACAACCCGAGAACCATGATCATATCCTAAACCTAATCCAAACCATGTCCAAAATCGATCTATCTCTCGAATCAATTTCGGGTAACAATCGAGCCAATTTCAAGCCATTTTGAGCTGAATATCCAAAACGACTTTGTTTTGCTCTAAGGACCCAAAAAAGGACCCACTGGATGAATTTTGAAGGAAGTTGTACCGAAGCGGTAGTTTGACTACCGTCGGTGGTAGTCAAACTGCCGCTTCCTCTCAAAAAAATATGCGCTGAGTCAGCCACACGAGAATCAGACTCAACCAGGTCCGGGCAGTAGTCGAACTACCGCCGGCGGTACTCGGAGTACCGCCACGTGTGGCCTGAGCATGGACAGCTGTCTCAGCATCCAAAGTCAACTCTCCCATACATTTACCCTCCTCATCTTCACTATCTACCATTTTACCGTTCCCCATTAGCCAATGAGAGCACGCCATGTGGCATCTCTCTCTCTCCAACCAATCACCTATTCCCACATCAGCATTTACCCCTCCCAAAGTCTAAAATTACCACAATACCATTGGAGAAGGCTATAAATAGCCCTCTCCTCCTTCATTTTCACCAAGCCACCAAGGGAGGAGAGAGAGAGAAGGAGAGAGAAGAGAAAGAGTGAGTGAGGAAGAGAGTGAGGAAAAGGGAAGAGCTCCCAAACCCTCAGAGTTCTGATTTTTCCAACCACCCCCTAGCCCTCCTCTCAACTCTTCTAACCCAGAAGCCTAACCCAGTTTGATCATGGTTCAGTTTACATCCTAGCCTATTCAAGAATCAAGCCAAAGATCCATTTACATACAAGCATTCATCATGACATATCTACTCTCTTCTCAATCCTCGTGCTTCTCTAGATCTCTAGTGGACGTATGCTCTGTGACTTGCCGTACATCGGATCCTGTCACATCAAAAATTCCTAGTGATCTAGTCCACTTTTCTTATCTCTTTGCATAAGCATCATCATATCTGCCCTCTAGACACATTGTCGGGCGTATGCTCTGTAGCCTGCCGAAATCTCGGATCTTGCTACATCAAAAGTCCACGTGTGACTAGTCCCATCATGGCCGTAGCATCATCATCATCCCTTGAGATTATTTACCACACTAAGTTGAGACCGTACATTTGTGCGGGCATACAGGTGCCTAACACCTTCCCTCTTTGTAACCGAGGTCCCTTACCTGGAATCCCGGATCGCAGACCAGGAGTCAATCTAAGATCGGAGAATCTTCGGATTTCTCCAACCTTACGTATTCCGTGGTTCTAGCCGACTGTGGGATTCTGAGATCATTCGGCTAGTGGCGACTCCAACAATCACAAATCAGCTCAATCACCCCCAGCATCATCACCACAACACATTTTTCACCAACGTGGACGCCGATTTTTCGTGTCTACAGTGGGTCATTGTCTAAAGATTGAGAGTTGGATCTGCATCATTTTTGGGCTCGTGCCCTAAAATGAGTTAGAAAAATGGATGGACAAAATAGATGGCTGGTGTTGGGATCACTAGCCAAGCCAAAGGGCATCCACTCCATCTTAGCTCTATGGCTCCACATGGAAATCGGATTGTCTACTGAGTTACTCTCGGTACACTCTTCTGGTATTGAGTAAACTTAGTTGGGCCCTCTGTGGATGTGTGTAGTCTATCCATATCATCCATCCATTTTTCCATATAATTTAAGGGGTTGAGCCCAAAATTGAAGCATATCTAAAGATCAAGTGGATCATACCACTAGAAACAGTGGGGATAATGATTTCCACCGTTGAAATCTTTCTAGGCCCCGTGGTGATGTTCATATAGGAATTAGGTATTGTCCTACTCTTGGTGAAATCTCACTACGAGTGTGTGTGGTGTGTGTGGGTGTGTAAAAAAAAAAAGGTATTGCCCTGCGAGTAGAAAATGTGTGATATAGAGCGGGTCGCGGACAGTCTCATAGCCAAGATGGATAAGAAAAGGCCCGGTCGACAACAGAAGTGATCTGGACTTTTGGACCTTAGATCGGGCCTATCTCACAATCTAGAATGAGTTATCAAGCTGGATTTGCAAAATATCCCTAGATCGATGGTCGTTTCCTTATTTTAATTCCATTTTTATTATAAATAGTAAGTTTTAGTTAGAAAAATAAAGAGAACAACTTGGTAAAGTCAAATACGACACTTACTATTTTTGGGCAAAAACCTTGCGTAAACGTCACGACTACTACTTATTGTAAGTTGCGAATTCTAAGAGTTTTAGTTGTAGTTTGCTTCTGATTTCTCTCTCCTTGCTTGGTATCCTATTTAAAAGGTTATGAACTTGTTTATTTTATTCATTAATCAATTTCAAATTTTATAAAATTTATTTTCTATTTTGCTTTCTTTCTTTCTTGTGGATTCGAGTTCTGTGATCCGGAACTCACGTTCAACGCTGCCTCTAACTTGGTAGGATTTGATTGAGCAGCAGTACAGTTAAATATGAGCTTATTCAAGTCCTGATTGAGCAGCACTACAGTTAAAGATGAGCTTGTTCAAGTACGTACTCCTTTAAACCATATTTTATGTGGGCCCATCCTTTACGATGGACTCTAAGTAATTAACAACGTTATGTTCGGATGGAGGTCAATCGTGATTAGATGAGTACGCAATATGCATCTATACAAATCATAAGTGAGAGCTATATGTTTCATTAATAAAAAGTACTCATTTATTATATTAAGGTTTTTCCGGCTTTTCAACATATTGACTCGGTGAGTCAACTCGGTAAGTTACCTAATTTAAACTACAACTAATATTGTTTTTGTTGGGGGCAAAATGCGCTAAGTTCGGAGACTCGGATTTAGTGCCTCGGGTCACCGAGGGACACATTGATTCGAGGGAAGATTATGAGCCGACGAAACCGAGGCAACAGTCGAGTCGGTTCGGAAGACAATACTGAGAAAACAGTTAAGTCGGCTCGGACGATTTACTAGCAACTATGGTATGCCTCGGCCGTTCCACTTCGGATTAACCGAACGAAGGAAGGACAGCGCAAAAACGGGATGTCATCCCGAGTATCTCGGATGAGATCTTCTATCCCGGGGATCACGAGATCGGATAAACGATGAAATCTAATCTCCGTGATACTAGGAGAAGATCTCGTATTTGATATCAAGAGAAGAATCCTCGTACGACAGGAGGCTCTCACTTCTATAAATGGAGTGGTCTATTCACCTTGAGAGGTACGCAAAAACTTTCTCCCAAACCTATCATTATTATAAGACCCAGATCCCTAGCCTGACTTTGGCATCGGAGGGTCCCCTGCTCTAGCCAGGGTCTCCTTTGTTGGTTTCCTGTGCAGGTGATCGAGGGTCTCGAGAGGGTAGACCAGATTTTTGCATCAACAGTTTGGCGCCGTCTGTGGGAACTCTGATTACGAAAAGTCATCTTACGCTCTCCCCATGGTGACGACTCGTAGGACGGTTCCAGAAGAGGATCAGAATGAGATCGCGGTTACAGGGCCATCGGGTCCAATAGCAAATCCGGCGGCCCGGAACCTACCTAACAATCGCCAACGGACCGCGGCCGGAGCAATTAATAATTAAGAGGGTCGCAATAACGGAGGCTTGGACCAAGAGGTTCAAGAAATCCGGTCTGATGTAAATATGATGAAGCAAATGTTGGAGCGAATGTATCAGCAAATGCAGCCACCTTTGCCTCCCCAAGGGGAAACAACGCACATCCCGACTGCGGTAGACCCTCAGCCGTCCGCACCGCAGTCGCTCCTCCCGAGTCAACCCCGAGATGTTCCCGAGCCACCTCCGGCCCAATCAGCTAACCCCGCGTTGCCCCCGACTGATCTTCGGCATGAAATAGATAGAAGAAGACGTAACCGACCTCCGATAGAAGATACGGCGGAAAGCGGCGAACCTTGGAAAGCCGATATCCAAGACTTCAAAAGAGAAGTGCGAGAAGAAATGGCGAAAGAAATGACAGATATGAGGCAAGGACGAAGCGCATACCCAGCCAAGTCCGAAGCAAGAGCGTCCCCTTTCGTTGACGAGATTATGCAAGCTCGGTTGCCTGAGAGGTTTCGGTTACCTCAAATCACTCATTTCACCGGCAAAACCGACCCGACAGAGCATATTGAATGCTTTAAAACCTATATGGAGCTCCACGATGCCTCGGACGCGGTGATGTGTCGAGCCTTTTCCCTTACGCTGACCAACGTAGCTCGGCTGTGGTTTAAATAGCTGAAACAGAAGTCCATCAGCTCGTTCACCGAACTGAGTGATGCCTTTCTCACCAACTTCATCGGTGGAAAAAAGAAATTAAAACCCCCTGCTCATTTAAATAATATAGTCCAAAGGCAGTGAGAGCTATTGAAAGATTACATCAAGCGTTTCAATTTCGAATCTCTTCAGGTTCGAAAACACTCAGAAGAAATAGCGCTCAACGCTCTCATGCAAGGAGTTAGAGACAAGCCGTTTCTGGCGTCTCTAGACAAAAATCCGCCCGACACATTGGCAGAGTTTATGACACGGTCGAATAAGTATGCAAACGCCGAGGAAGCGCGGATCATGCGTGAAACCAAATCTTTGGTCAAAGAGCCGGCCAAAAAAGCCGACTCGACCAAAGGAAAGAAACGCAGAGATGACCAAACGCGTGACGAGCGACGATCGAGCAAACGACCAAATCGGAGATTCTCCATATATACCCCCTGAACAAACTCAGGAGCAGGTATTGATGGAAATCAAAAGTGAAGACTTCATCAACTGGCCCAATAAGCTCAGAAGTAATCCTAATCGGCGGGACAAGGACAAATATTGCCATTATCATCGTGATCACGGGCATAACACTAGTGACTGCCGTCATTTAAAGGAAGAGATCGAACGACTCATAAAAGAAGGCCGACTCAAAGAACATGTGGTCAAAACCGGGACAGCCGAGGAACGACAGATCGAAAGACAACCTATGGAAGAAATTCGGACGATTATCGGCGGTCCGCGAGGCGGGGGCGATTCAAACAACGCTCGGAGGAATCATGCGAGGAAGCTCAATCAGCCTGAGTCCGAGCTCTTGATTATAGACCGACCAGCGAAAGAAAAGAGAAGGGCGAAATATTGTGTTACATTCACAGAGGAAGATGCCCGAGGGATCCATCACCCTCACGACGACGCGTTAATTGTCACCTTGACTATCGCCAACAGGAAAGTATTCCGAATACTCGTTGATACGGGGTCATCTGCAGATGTGCTATTCACTCAGGCGTTCGATAAGATGGGAGTGGAACGATCCACACTACGTCCCGTTCGGACCCCATTAATCGGTTTTTCGGGGGACAAGTACTGCCCGAAGGGATTGTCTCGTTGCCGCTCACCGCTGGCAGCGCCCCGTATCAGAAGACGATGATGATCGATTTTTTGGTCGTCAATCAGCCTTCGGTATACAACGCCATACTTGGCCGACCTTCTTTAAGTCTTCTACAGGCCGTGGTATCCACATACCATCTTTCACTAAAATTCCCGACTGACTCGGGAGTAGGAATTGTGAAAGGGGACCAGCAAGATGCGAGGCGATGTTACATGGTAGCTGTAAAGGATCTGCCGACGGAAAGCCGGTCAACGTATCAACGATTGAATCGTTGGACCCATGGGGCGAAGGTCATGAACGCGGGCAGCCGATTGAAGATCTTATCTCAATTCCCTTGCTCGAAACAGATGAGTCCAAGACAGTACAAATTGGCTCATCCTTACGATCCCCCTTGAAAGAAAAGTTGATAGCCCTGCTGCGCAGGTATGCCGACGTATTTGCCTGGAGTCATGCAGATATGCCCGGAATCGATCCGTCTATAATTACTCATCGACTTAACATTGATCCGTCTTATCGACCGATCCGACAGAAGCGACGACCGCTCGGACCCGAACGATATGCCATCATTGAAGAAGAAGTCAGCAAGCTCCTCCAGGCTAGCTTTATCGAGGAGATACAATATCCGGAATGGGTCGCGAATGTCGTGCTCGTAAAGAAACCCAACGGGAAGTGGCGAGTCTGTATTGATTATACTGACATAAATAAAGCCTGCCCGAAGGATAGCTTTCCGCTCCCAAGAATAGATCAGTTAGTAGATAGCACCGCTGGACATGAACTTTTCAGTTTCATGGACGCGTATTCAGGGTACAATCAAATTGTAATGCATGAAACAGATAAATCAAAGACAACCTTTGTCACTGACAAAGGTCTTTATTGTTACCGAGTGATGCCATTTGGTTTGAAGAATGCCGGCGCGACTTACCAAAGATTAGTTAACAAAATCTTTGCTCGGCTGATAGGTCGCACCATGGAAGTATACATCGACGACATGCTCGTCAAAAGTGTACACGCGGAAGACCATGTAGATGATTTGGAGGAAATGTTTCTCATCTTGCGGGAATTTCGGATGAAGTTAAATTCGAGTAAATGTGCCTTTGGGGTGAGTTCTGGAAAGTTCCTCGGATTCCTGGTTAGCCAGCGAGGGATAGAGGCAAACCCAGAGAAAATAAAAGCTCTGCTCGATATGGAATCTCCTAAAACCATCAAAGATGTCCAAAGGTTAACCGGACGAGTTGCAGAACTTAATCGATTCCTATCCAAAGCCACGGATAAATGTCTCCCTTTCTTCAAACAGTTGAAGGGTCGACAGACGATGGACTGGACGGAAGAATGTGAAGCGGCGTTTCAGCAATTGAAATCATACCTCGGTTCCCCACCTCTCCTATCAAAGCCCGAATCAGGGGAGTCTCTGCTCCTCTACTTAGCAGTATCCGAGGCGGCAGTTAGTTCGGCCCTGATACGAGAATCCGAAGGAAAGCAGCTGCCGGTTTATTATGTTAGTAAAGCATTATTGCCTGCAGAAACACGATACCCACATTTGGAAAAAGTAGCGTTGACTCTAATAACTTCTTCCCGCCGACTTATGCCTTATTTCCATGCCCACACCATCATCGTGATAACCGATCTTCCACTCCGCCATGTTCTGCAGAAACCAGAAGCATCTGGCCGACTCACGAAATGGGCGATCGAACTGAGTGAATTCGACATTCAATACAGACCGAAAGCGGCGATCAAAGGACAAGCCGTAGCAGATTTCATTGCAGAAGTAACGCCATCAAACGACCTCTCAGTCAACACTAGGCCCGAGAATGCTGCAGTTCCGATATGCCCTGTTACATGGAAATTGTTTGTCGACGGATCTTCCAACTCTAAGGCAAGTGGGGCCGGAATAGTACTGGAAACCCCCGATCATACATATATGCAGTATGCCTTACGACTTGGATTCCAGGCGACAAACAATACAGCGGAATATGAAGCATTGTTGCTCGGCCTCCGACTCGCAGCTAGCATGGGAGTTACGCACTTAAACGTGTTCAGCGATTCTCAGTTGGTCGTTAATCAAGTTACGGTGTATATCAGACACGGAAAGATCAATTAAAGGCGTATATGAAAAAGCGAAAGAAATGATCAGCGGATTTCAGCTCTGCCTTGTTACTTGGATCCCTCGTACAGAAAATAGTAAAGCCGATTTATTAGCGAAGCTCGCCTCTGCCGACGAAGATGACATACCCCGGTCGGTTCCTATTGAATACGTTGCTAAACCAAGTATAAACGAACCACTTAGCTCGGTCGTCAATACAATCGATTCGGAACCTTCCTGGGCCGATCCAATCATCCATTATCTCGATAAGGGTAAGCTGCCTGAAGATCGCACCGAGGCCCGACGAATTAAAATCCGAGCCTCCCGTTATACCATACTCAATGGAACCCTGTACAAAAAAGGTTTCTACGCTCCGTTGTTGCAGTGTCTCAAACCCAGCGAAGCAAACTATGTGTTATGCGAGATCCATGAGGGAATCTGCGGAAATCACTCTGGAGGGCGATCTCTCGCCCATAAGGTTTTACGACAGGGATATTATTGGCCCACGATCCAACACGACGCTCGTAAGCTCGTCCAAAGATGTGACAAATGTCAGAGGTTCGCAGTGATTCCGAGACAAGCTCCCGAGACACTAACACCAATGACTGGTCCTTGGCCCTTTGCACAGTGGGGGATCGACATTATAGGCCCACTACCTATAAGAAAAGGTCAGACCAAGTTTGCTGTGGTGGCAGTGGACTATTTCACAAAGTGGGCCGAGGCAGAGCCGTTAGCAAAAAAAACCGAGCAGAAGATCACAGATTTTGTATGGAAGAATATAATCTGCCGGTTCGGAGTACCCCGCACCATCATTACCGATAATGGAAGGCAGTTTGATAATAAAAGTTTTCGTGATATGTGCGACAACCTCGGAATCAGAAACGTATATTCTTCCCCTCATCATCCTCAGACTAATGGACAGGTTGAAGCAATCAACAAAATCATCAAGCAACATCTCCGGACCAAGCTCGACCGGGCCAAAGGAACATCGGCCGAAGAACTCCCGAAAATTCTTTGGGCCTATCAGACTACGGCTCGGACCGCAACAGGAGAAACTCCCTTCTCACTCGCCTACGGCTCGGAGGTCGTCACTCCCGTTGAAATCGGATTACCTTCGGCCCGAGTCACTTCGTACAATGCGGAAGAAAATGAAGAACTTTTGGCACTCGGGCTCGACCTTCTGGACGAACAAAGGGAGGTGGCAAGTGGCTCGATTTTTCAATGCCCGAGTCAAGAGCAGGACGTTCCGGATGGGAGATATGGTTCTCCGAAAAGTGTTCTCCAACACAAGGGAACTTGGATCGGGCATATTGGGTCCCAATTGGGAAAGACCCTACATCGTCTCAGAAACCATCCGACCAGGAACGTATCGGCTAAAAAATCTAAATGGACAGTTATTGCCTCATCCTTGGAACGCTGAGCATCTCAGGATTTATTATCCTTGACTCGGCACTCAAAGCTAGAGAAATCAAGAAAGATTGGGATCAAGTTAGATGAATAAAACCAAGTGTTTTCTTTCAAAAGCCAAGTGTCTTCTTTCATTCACATTCTATACAGGTTTAAAAAAAAAAAAAAAAAACCAAAGCAAGGTTGGGCCTGATCACTGCCCCGAGGCGTCCCCAGATGGACCAGCCTCATCCCCATGCGTGACATCGGCAGCTTCTGGATTCTCGGACTCTGAGGCTCCTGCCCCCTCGAGTTCGGACAGGTCGAGATCAGGGAAAGCTTTTTTCATATCCTTGACACATTCTAAATATCCACCTTGGAATAGGCGGTCCCTCTCGTCTTCAAACTCCGCAGACTCGAGGAAAGCTTGGACTGCCTGATCTCTGGCCTTCTCGGCCTCCTGAGTCTTCTCATTGGCTTGTTGGAATTGTCCGCACAAGAAGTGTGAACTGCGAGAATTCGTCTGTTTTCCTCTTCAGCCTGGGAAAGGAGAGCCGACACCCAAGCTATCTCAGCTTGCGCTTCATCGAGAGCTCTCCTGGAAAAAACCGCCTCTGTTTTCGCGTCTTCGGCAGCTTTCCGAGCAAGGGCCGCCTCGCCCATTAGGACACCGACTTGTATCTCGGCATTCTCACGCCTTCCCTCGGCCTCCGATAAGAGGGTCTGTAGCCGGTGAGCGGAAGATAGTTCCTTGCTAGCCTTAACCAAGCAAGGAGCAAGTTCAAAAAGTACCCTCGCCGCATGACCGACGGTTTGTGTCGTAGGAGCATTGTAGAGACTGATGAACTCTTTTTCGCTCTAATGGGCTAAGGCCCAAGGAACCATCCCCAACACCACCGTCCGCAAAACGGACGACTCCTCTTGGCTCGGCTCCTCCCTCCTGGAGGATGTGGCTCTCGTCTCCTCCCCTCTGGAGGATGTAGTCCTCACCTCCTCTCCCGGAACATCTGCCATGGCATGTCCCGAGCCCGGTGCCGCGGCTTGAGACTCCTTAGCCGTGGCCTCCGTTGCCTCCGGTCTCTCCTCCGGATCAGAAATCACGACGACGGGGGGGCGGAAGAACTGACGAGTTCCTTCTCCTTCCGCACTACTTTCGGCCTCTTCTGCGGTCGCGGTTCCGACAGAAGAACCGAGCGCGGGGGGGCTTTAATCTTTGAGACCGCCCTAAGTGGAGGCCGAGCTCCAGTCATCTCTGAGGGGGCTGAGTCAGGAATAACCCTAAGATGAGGCCGAGCTTCGGGCAAATCTGAAAAGAAAGATGGAGAAAGTCAGAAAATATTCAAAAAACACATAAAGATACATCTTCAATTACCTGTGACGACCGAGTCTAGACCTGTAAAATGGAGGCGCTCGGGCTGTAAAAGCACCTTCCAAGACCTATCCGCAGGGTCTAAAGCCTTCAACTCCTCGATCCGAGCTAAGGCACTGGATCCGAGCTTTTGACGTTTCTTCGGAATATCTGTCAGACACAAGTTCATCAGAGTCACGACAGTATAGAAATGAAGACAAGAAAGGCCGAGTTAAAAGAGACGCCGAATCACCTACTTTTTGGAACGCCCGAGGAACACGAGCCTCGTACGGCTCGGACTCAGCCGCCTCCCAGCGACCGCAAGCCCAAACCAACGTTCTCTCCAATGTTTATTGGAAGTGGGAGGGTCGGTTATTAGGGATCCGCCTCCGCCTCCGCCCCGCCAGGCAGCAAAGACATAAAAACCAGGGTAGTTCGGATTTACGCGCACTTGGTACAAGTGGAGGAATTCGTCGATAGATAGCGGCGGCTGCTCCAACTCGGCCCACAGCACTGCACATCCGAATAAGTTCCTCCACCCGTTCGGAACTATCTGCCCCGGGGCTATCCGAATCCGAGATAGGACGCCTCGGACAATGGGCTGGAGGGGTAGACGTAAGCCGCATTGCATCGCGACTTGATAAATCGCGACCGCCCCAGCAGGAGGGTGATCTGGCAAGTCATTCGGACGAGGCAGATAGGTAATAACCGATTCGGGGATGTGATACCCGATTCAGATTCTGTCCAAATCCGCCTCAGTCAAAACCGAGGGAACCGGGCCACTTAGATCATCTCCCGATCCTTCTTCTTCGGATTCAGCCTGCACCAGGCTTTCGACGGAGACCGGCCCGGAGGTTCCCCGCGTCGGTCTATTAATAGGCACCGACCCACCAGTTCCCTGTATCGGCCTATCAGCAGGAACTGACTCAAACGCTCCCCCGACAATCAACATTTCTTCTTCCTCCTCTTCCCCTTCTTCTTCCAAATCCATTGGGAGGTTAGGCCTTCCCGGACGAGTTACCAGGGACGACCCACCGCGAGAGGGACCAACAGAAGCAGGGCGTTCTGCCGGAGCTTCAGCGACCCTCTCGGAGAGAAAAGCGGCATTTGCGTCAACTGCTATCTCCATTAGTAAAGAAGGCGATTCCGCAACATTCCAAAAATGTTGCGCTTCGCCTTCGTCTCCGGAAATCCCTTCCTGAGGACTGTGAGAACCTTTAGCCGCCATTGTCGATAATTAAAAAAAAAGAGGGAAGGACTCACCGGAGAACAATGGGGAAGTAGAGATGGCGTCGCTGACAGTTAAGAAGGAAGAAGAAGGAGAGGAATTCAAAAACTTCAGAGGAAAGGTAGAGCGGGAATGGCAGTAGAAATTTGAAATGCGGGACCTTCCTCCTCTTTTATAAGGTTACCAGAAAACAGAAGCTATTAATGAGGAAATGATTCGACTTCTGTCTCGACTCCCCCATTCGACACGTGGAGCGCGCTGGCCAACGACGTTAATGACCTTGCTACGTGTCCTATCCTCATTGGTAGACTGAGCAGTTTGACGGCTATCAGCGCACGCGACGTCAGAAAATGAACCGTCTCCATCAAAGGCGACACAGAACGCATTAAATGCTTATTTATTGTCTCGAACTGAGCTGTGAACTGACTCGAACGCTTGCTACTCCTTAGCGTCATATGAAACACACGGAGTAAGGGGGCTTACTGTTGGGGGCAAAATGCGCTAAGTTCGGAGACTCGGATTTAGTGCCTCGGGTCACCGAGGGACACATTAATTCGAGGGAAGATTATGAGCCGACGAAACCGAGGCAACAGTCGAGTCGGTTCGGAAGACAATACTGAGAAAACAGTTAAGTCGGCTCGGACGATTTACTAGCAACTATGGTATGCCTCGGCCGTTCCACTTTGGATTAACCGAACGAAGGAAGGACGGCGCAAAAACGGGATGTCATCCCGAGTATCTCGGATGAGATCTTCTATCCCGGGGATCACGAGATCGGATAAACGACGAAATCTAATCTCCGTGATACTAGGAGAAGATCTCGTATTTGACATCAAGAGAAGAATCCTCGTACGACAGGAGGCTCTCACATCTATAAATGGAGTGGTCTATTCACCTTGAGAGGTACGCAAAAACTTTCTCCCAAACCTATCATTATTATAAGACCCAGATTCCTAGCCTGACTTTGGCATCGGAGGGTCCCCTGCTCTAGCCAGGGTCTCCTTTGTTGGTTTCCTGTGCAGGTGATCGAGGGTCTCGAGAGGGTAGACCAGATTTTTGCATCAACAGTTTTATTCAAATCAAAAGGGCTGGAAGGGGAAAATTAAACTAACCAATGGAGTATATGGGACTTGATTCAGCCCTAGAATCGGCTTGAGAACGCGGAAACTCAGCTGGTCAACTCACCGAGTCGACTCAGTTGACGAAGCTTCTGTCCCTCTCGTTTCTTTACTTTCTTTCCTTCTTCTATTCTTCCTCTTTCTCTCTTGAATCGCACTCGAATTTGCACTCGATCGAATGCTGGTTGCTATCCCTTCTCTCTCACGTTCGAAGCGAATTCTCGTAACTCTCACAGTCCCGCTCCAGTCCTCTCTCATGTTGATCAGTCGTCAATGGCAGATTGCCATGCGATGGATTTTTCCTCATACTGATTCTTCTGGACGGAGGGGATTGATCCAGGGAAGCTTACGGATTTTGAAAATTGAAGATTTTAGAAGATTTGATTGGTGGGGGTTTGAAGATGAAAGGTCTCGGTCTGATGCACGCTCGAAGAAGAACAGGGAGACGTGGCTTTCTGATTGGTTGATTGCACTGGGATGTGTTGGAGGATTGAGGTCCGTTGGATTCTGCGTGAGGGATGGAGATTGGGCGGATGTGATTAGTTGTCGGATCGTCGTTTGTAGCTGCGATGCATAAAACGGTAGGAAATCCCGTCTCGGACTGGACTTCCGATCGCTGATGTGGATAGGTGGGGTCCACTGTGATGATTTGGAGAATCCACTCCGTTCGTCTGGTTCGCGGTGTTGCGTTGAGGTATGGGTGCAAGGATGAGGCAAATCAGAAGACAGGAAGATGGAAACTGGCCGTTGAAGGCCTCCCGAGCTATCGATGAATGGTCTGGATCATGCACAGGTGGGTCCCACCGATGGTGAATAGTTGGTAGAGAGGAGTTCGAAAGGGAGAGGGAATCGGATTTCCCTCTTATTACTGTTAGGCAACGTGGCCTAAATTTTACACACACATGTAGAGAAAATGTAACATGTGGACGAACTGTGTGGGCCCCACTGTGATGTATATAGGAAATCCACACCATGAATTTGATGGGTCCCGTCTAGAATATGGGATATCCAAAAAAGATAATTCATATCAGGAATTCAAGTGGGCCACACTAATTAAAATAGTGTGAATTCATGCCTAAAACATTTAAAAGCACTTGTTGGGGCCCACCTGAGTTTTAGATACGGCTGAAACTTGGTGTAACCACTCATCCAAGTGGGATACACACAATGGATGGGATGAATTTTTAAACCACATCTCGATGGACGATAATGAGGATTTTAATGGGTGGATATCCACTCTAAACTGTTGTCTATGGTGTGGCCCACCTAAGTAATGGATTGGATTTATTTTTAGGCCGTGTCCCACCATAGAAGGCCACATCTGATTGATGGGGCTGATGTCTGTCACACATCACAGTAGGGCTGATATAGCTCGATCTCATGTGAAGCTTCCCAAGAGGTTGACTTAATCGTACCTTTACCCATATACATGTGTGCATGTGTGTTCCGTGGGCCCACTGAGATGTTTGCGAGAAATCTCTTCCGTCTATTAGTTTTGCTAAATCATGTTAGGATACAGACATAAGAATGAGGTAGATCTAAATCTTAAGTGGGCCACATAATTTTAAAAGTGGGTAGGGTAACGGCTACCAATCAAACCTCCCTGAGGTCCACTGTGATGTTTATATAACATCTACACCATTCATAAGGTCAATCCTATTGGGATATTGGGATGAATTGTAAACACAAAAATATCAACTTGATCTAGAACATTCAGCAAATGTATCAAATGTTATATTATTAGGAATTTGACGAATTACATGGTTGATCTGAAATAATGGTCGGATGATATTTGGAATGCAAAATAGGTGGTCTATAAAGTTAGAGCATTAAGGAGTGGATGTGCGATCGGATCTATAAATGAACGGTCAGATCGAAATCAAACGATGAATAGTTCAATGGGGACATGAAGAGTATTCCCAAGAGTCTAGATCAATGATAGATCGAGTGAGTAATGATATGTAAGTTTTGGATATATAAAATACTGTGTATGGGCACGTGCTCAGGAGTGGGGTTGTTAGATAACACTCTTGACGAGCAGATAAGCTTATACAGCGTAATCTTTTAGTATAAACGTGACGTATTACCCACCTTTTTTTATTCGACCCGAAGAAAACCAACCTAATCAAACTAGACTTCTACCCGTACGGATGAACTCATAAAGACAAAAATACCCTTACTTTTTTCAGTTGCTTTACATTAAAAATTAGGGGTATTTTTGTCCAAAACCTTCTTTCCGTATCCTAAAAATCTACTTCAGTAGCCTAAGTTTTCGGACGTCGAAAAAACTAAAAAGCATACAAGGAAGGAGTCTACAGTACTAATTTTTTCACTTATACATGAGTGGTGGGTAAGATGAACGCATTGAATTTACAGATGGATGTGAATATGGACACGTGAAGATCTGAGTGTTGGATTAACATGATCAAGTGGTTCGAAAATAAAGTAGAAGGTCGAATGTCTTTTGTCTGGCGATGAGTAAGTATTTCAATGGTTGATTAGATAACTAATTGAGTATATGAAGGTATATTGAGTCTCAAAGGTACAAGGTGTACAAAGGTTTAAGTGTATGAAGATGTGCACGAGTCCGACTGTTATTCTCTTAGAAAAATAATTTCAAAGTGGGATGCAAATTGGGATGAGTATTCGTGTACATACATGAGTGCGAAAATTTTCAGGATATTACAATTATAATTTTTCGAGCCACATAATGGATGGATGACATGAGAATATTTTCAAAATATCATTGATAATCAATGATATCGTCAAATTTCACTGACATTATAAAAAATATTGGTCATTTGGGAATTTTTAAATGCCTAACAGTTTTGATATCACTAACTTGGTGATACCAATAATTTCAAAGATATTATCGATAACATCGTCGATATTTAGAATACTAATGTCATCACTAGTAATGCTTAACACAAGAACAGTTCGGATTCACAAGCTATAAAGCCATGCATGCAGTGGAGGGTTGAGGGTTGGTTGCCTGAGAACGTAAAGCTCCACGGCCGAAATGGGGAGCGATGGTCTTATATCCGACCGTATCCTCCGTAGCATGTGCTTGTATTTGCCACTCACAATTAATTCTCTTTTCAGGCCCATATCTAGTGCTTATATAATAGGGGCTAATCACCACCTGCCTTGTTAGTAAGGCTCTTCTGCTATCAATGAAATCTAAATAAACAAAAAATAATACATTTCGTATGGACCGAGACTTGTACCTTTATTCTTGATTCATTTCGTAACGAAAAGAATTGCTTCTTGACCCATTTCATACTAAAAAGAATTGCAGAAAATCGTTATGAGCCTAGCGGAACTTCTCTCTGGTCACTCCACGATGACTCACCTCAAAGTTAGTAAAGTAAGTGCAAAGCCAAAAGTCTAGCATAGAGCTTCCCATTGAGGCGAAGCCCAATCGCATACTTCTCTAGGAAGCCCTTTGCTCTCATTCCTCACATTGGGTTGCTCGTCCACTCTGCCTTATGCTCAACCCCCTTTCGGTTTTTGCTACGGAGGGTTGAGTTATGCCTCTGTTTGCCCAGCTCTTCATTGAGTTAAAAGCCACTTGACTATCCAGACTATCATTACTAATAGCTTCCTTATAACTAGTTCCTAAAGTCTTATCCACTTAGGAAAGTGACTTCCACCTCATTGAGAAGCCATCTGCTTCGCTTAGCTAGCTGAGCCTGCATTCCTCTTCTCAGCTAGCTAAGCGAAGCAGAGGGCTTCCCAATGAGGCGAAGCCCAAGTGCAGCATTCGCAAGGCAAGCGAAGCAAGGGCTTTGAATAGGTAAAGGGCTAGCTTGTCTCACCCTATTGTGCAAATATGACTCGACGGGTACCTCTAGCTTGAATTATTGCAAGTACCTCCTCTCTGGTTAAATGGTTAGAGGAACCTACATTTAGATTTATGGCTAAAATATCAGTATTCAACCTGGAAGTCCCAACAATTCAAGGCCTCAACATCCACCCATACCGCGGCATGATGCTAGTCATCGAAGGGGATTCACCTCATACCATTACAAGCTGTACAAGAATGTCTTTCCCACTCCTCAAGCTGAAGCATGGATATTTAAGAGACCTTAATAAATAATAATAATAATACTAATAATAATAATAAACATTTTCATCAATAATATCAATTTTTATCTCTCACTTTTAGAGAAACGTGGATGCAAGGACTATTATTGAAAAGAAGCTCGTGATCTCTTTTCTATAGTTATGCACCCACCATGTTAACCAAGATTAGACATGCAGGCAGGCAATAGGATTTAAATAATGGCCAATCTTTCATCTCATTGGGAGCAAGTCTCAGTAATAGCGTAATGAGAAATGGCAGACGGATCACCTGAGAGGTCAAACTGAGGCAGAAGCGACCCTTTCCACTCTTGAATTGAGTTATTTTGCAAAAAAGATCAAAGGTATACCCAAGTTCAAAAAGAAGCTTGACTCGGTTAGGAATAGGCGAGTGGACTTGGGCCATTCTCAACCCATGCCTAGTCCTATCTGAGGTTACCATGTTCTCTAGCCCCTAATTTACAAGTAAAAGAGAAGCATTAAGCCTACATTGCCAAAACAGAAGAAAGGAATCGATACAACATTCATCAGCCAGTGCAAGACAGTGCATCGGAAAAATTACGCTGTATTCTGGAAAACTGACTCATATCGGTATCCTTGATGGCTCATCTTCTGTTCCACCCCACAATTGCACCCGTTCCTTTGCTTGGTCCGCCTGCGGTATAAGAATACCATTAGAATTACTGAAGTAGATTTCTGTGAGTTTCTGTTTCCTTTACACAAGAAAGACTGTTCTTATGGGGAAAAAAAAAAAAGAAGGCTGCATGCATATGTGCAGCGGGAGTCGCTGTGCACGTCTCTCACCATCTGAGGATGGTGGGTGGGAATCAACACATGAATTTTAAAATGATATACATGCACCATTTAAAAATCCTGTTTCAAAATGTTTATTGGAATACCTGCTCACCATCTTTCAGTAGGGCTTCAATGGATCAGATATTGAATTGAATCTATTAAATCAGATTTGAATCATTAACTATCGGATCACATTTGGATCCTAAAAACGGGATCTGTTTATAATCAGATTGAATTTAAATATACCATGATTCAATTTGATAAAGATCCAATCTGAAACATATATAAAGATCTGATCTCATTCAGTCAGTTTATAATGGTGACGCTTTAAAAGTGCAGTGAAGTTTTGATGGGAGGTTTACAGGTTTAGGAAAAAACCCACTAAGCTTTTAGTGGATTATTGTATAGAAAAAGGAAAAATGCATTAACGGTCTAACCAGATCGAATTTGTTGAAACGTCCAAACCAAATGGACGGTTCAGATACTCCAGCAACGTCTGGAAGTTTTTCACGTGACTGAAAAGCACACGTTATGGCTATTCTCACAATTTTCGCATGTTGTGGCCGGTGGGTTTCCAAAGGTTTGAAACTGATAATATTAATGTAGTTACTGAGGGCATTTGTGTCTTTTTACATTGGTGGGAAAAGTCTGTACAAGGAGTGATTGTAGGCCGTTTGGAACCAACTCAGTCAGCTTGTAAGCACTAAAAATATATAGCAAAGTTCCTCTTCTCTTCACGTGTCCAGTGAGGTTAAATCTTAGGCTTTGTAAAGCCATGAGAAGTTCTGGCTAGTACAGCCAACAAACTGGTATCAAAGCCCAAGTTCATTTTCTAGAAGAAGTTTTCAGTTTTTTTTTAACTGCAGCCAAGTACAGATTTCTCTGAAGAAAAATCTGTTTGAAAAAATTTAGATTGCAGAGCCAAAGTTTTTTTTTGGGTGCTTGAAGTTGCCAGCAATTTTTCCCAGCCAAAGAAAGAAAAATCTGTTCAAAAACAAAAAATCAAATTCCAGCAGTTTTTTTTTCAGCCGAGACAAAAATCAGACTTCAGCTGTCTTGTTTTTCAGCCAAAAACCTGTTAAATAAAAAACCCAGATTCCAGCAGTTTTTCAGCCAAAGAAAAAAAAATCTGTTTTAAAAAAATCAGATCTTCTATTCCATCCCTCCCTTCATTTTCAAAAAAAAATAAAAAAAATCAACCCTTCTTAAAAAAATCAGATTGTTTGGGTCCTCTTGAGGCTTAGTAAAACCAAGTCGTCTAACCCATAAAGCTTGTTCAAATGGCGAGCACAATCCAACCGCAGGTTCCTAAGTTGTCAAAGGACAACTGCGAAAAGTGGTGCATCCAAATGAAGGCATTGTTCGGGTCGCAAGAATTATGGGAGATTGTCACCGATGGGTATGTAGAACCCACTATGGAGGAAGAAGCCGCCTTCACCAACGAAGAAAAGACCACTCTCAAAAATCAAGGGAAGAAAGACAACAAGGCTTTGTTCCTCCTCTATCAAGGATTGGATGAATCAACCTTTGAAAAGATTGCCGAAGCGACATCAAGCAAGCAAGCTTGGGATACCCTTGGCACCATTTTCAAGGGTGTTGATCGAGTGAAGCGGGTTCGCTTTCAAACACTAAGGGACGAGTTCGAAGCGACGCACATGAAGGAAGGTGAAAGTATCTCTGACTACTTCTCACGTCTAATTGTTATTATTAACAATTTAAAAAGAAATGGTGAAAAAGTTGAAGACATACTGTCATTGAAAAGGCACTGCGATATCTCACGACCAAGTTTGAGCAAGTGGTTGTGCCGATCGAAGAATCAAAAAGGACTTGGAAAAACTGTCCATTGAAGAACTGATGGGATCATTGCAAGTGCATGAGCAATGAATGCAAAAGAATGCCGGTTCAACGCTTGAACATGCCTTAGAGTTTAAGTTGACTCTAAATGAACAAAAGAATGACTATACACAACGAGGCGACCGTGGCACTAGCAATCGTGCAAGAGGCAGAGGGCGTGGATATTATCCAAGCCAATCACAAAATCAACAAAAGATTACCAATTTCCGTGGAAGAGGAAATGGTAGAGGTCGATCCATGCGTGGACGTGGAAATACAAAAAATATTCAATGTTACAATTGCAACAAGTTTGGCCATTATGCATCAGACTGTTGGAGCAAACCAGTAGATCACGATGAACGATCCAACTATGCTGAAGCATCGAGTCATGATTAGGAAGATTCTACAGTGCTCCTTGCACAAGAGAAAGGTTGTGATCGACCAGATGTATGGTATCTCGACACAGGTGCGAGCAATCACATGTGCAGGAACAAAAGCCTATTTGAAGAACTCACAGAAGGAGTTCATAGTGATGTGACATTCGGCGACTTGTTAAAGACACTGGTGAAAGGTAAAGGCAAAATCAAAATCTCTCAGAAGAATGGTGTTCCAAACTACATCTCCAATGTGTACTACGTGCCCAACATGAAAAGTAATATACTGAGTCTCGGACAACTCGAAAAAGGGTATGTCATACGCATGGAGAATTCTTCTCTTTCCATAAGAGATATGCATGGACATTTGATTACGAAAGTTAGATGGCGAAGAATCATATGTTTCCGCTCCATATAAACACAATGCTTGAGAAGTGTTTTTATGGAAAAGCAAAGAATGATTCTTGGACATGGCATCTTAGATTTGGTCATCTAAATTTCAGTGGCCTGAAACTTCTGTCGTAATCAAGCATGATGCATGACTTGCCTACCATTAAAGCTCCAAAACAAGTGTGTGAGGCGTGCACACTTGGGAAACAACAAAAGAACTCCTTTCCGAGTGGAGTATCCCGAAGAGCAAGAGAACCGTTACAGTTGGTTCACATTGACATATGTGGACCATTGAAACCAATCTCTTGGAGGTAATAAATACTTTATTACCTTCATTGACGATTTCAGTAGAAAATTGTGGGTGTATGTAATCAAAGAGAAGTCTGCTGTTTTTACTATTTTAAAAATTTTAAGGCCCTTGTTGAAAAAGAAATTGGTCTTAAAATCAAAACCCTTAGATCTGACAGAGGTGGAGAGTATACCTCAAATGCCTTTCGAGAGTATTGCAGGGATCAAAGAATTAAGCAACAACACACTGCAGCCTACACGCCACATCAGAATAGAATTACAGAACGGAAAAACCGTACCATTCTCGACATGACAAGGACCATGCTAAAGGAGAAAAGTCTACTGAAGAATTTCTGGGCAGAGGCAGTTGCATGTATGCCTATCTGCTCAAAAGGTGTCCGACCAAGAGTATCAGATTCGAGACACCGCAGAAAGCATGGAGTGGATACAAGCTAAGCGTGACGCACCTAAGGATCTTTGGGTGTGTCGCCTACGCTCAAGTTCCAGAAGCAACAGGGAAGAAGCTTGATGATCGTGGTGAGAAGTGCATCTTCATCGGCTACAGTGAAGCATCGAAGGCGTACAAGCTCTACAACCCACTAACTAATAAAGTGGTGGTAAGTAGAGATGTGGTGTTCTGCGAGGAAGAAGTCTGGAAGTAGAGCCAGGAAGATTCGGCCAAAGGAAATCAGGTCGAGACCGAAAAATATGAAGAAGAGAAGCATGAGAACCAGGAGCAGACACCTGTAACACCCTCTTCCGCCGAACCGTCTGCACGTAGAAGTCCAGCAATACGTTCTATCTCCTCTGGAAGTATTCCATCAAATCAAAATTCAGCCAGCACATCATCATCCAGTTCTCCCTCACCCATGGCTCCAATCAAAATGAGGAGCCTCAACGATATATACGCCGAAACTGAGGAAGTAAATTTGTTCTGCTTGTATGCAGACCATGAGCCTCTCATATTCGAGGAGGCCGTGAATGAAGAATGTTGAAGAAAGGCTATGGAAGAAGAGATCCATGCTATCGAGAAGAATCACACATGGGAGCTGATCTCACTCCCTAAAGGCCAAAGGACCATTGGTCTCAAATAGGTGTACAAGATCAAGCGGAATGCTGATGGTGAGATCGATCGCTATAAGGCAAGGCTCATAGCAAAGGGTTACAAACAGAAGTACGGGGTGGACTATGAAGAAGTCTTCGCTCCTGTTGCTCGCCTTGACACACTGTGAGGATGATTATCTCCCTTGCAGCCCATCATAGTTGGATGATCTACCAACTGGATGTGAAATCTGCATTCCTGAATGGAATTCTGGAAGAAGAGGTCTATGTTGACCAGCCTGAAGGCTTTGTTATGCAAGGGGAGGAACACAAGGTGTATCGACTAAAGAAAGACCTCTATGGGTTGAAGCAAGCTCCATGTGCTTGGAATGCACGTATCGACAACTATCTTCAAGAGAACGACTTTGCTCAATGTCCATATGAGCATGCAGTTTACATCAAGAAGAATGCTCATGGCGATATGCTTATAGCATGCCTATATGTTGATGATTTGTTGTTTACAGGAAACAGCCGACCGATGTTTGATGAATTCAAGAAGGTCATGTTTAAGGAGTTCGAGATGACCGACGGAGGTCTGATGTCCTTTTTTCTGGGTATTGAAGTGAAGCAATAACATGATGACATCTATATATATCTCAGGAGAAGTATGCCAAGGAATTACTTGAAAAGTTTAAGATGGCCGATTGCAATGCCGTAAACACCCTGTAGCAACGGGCTTAAAACTGACAAAGGACGGAGAAGGAAGCAGCATTGACTTGACTATGTTCAAGAGTCTGATTTGAAGCCTAAGGTACCTCTCATAATCACAAGGCCGGATATCGTCTACAGTGTTGGGCTTCTAAGTAGGTACATGGAAGCGCCAAAAGAATCACACTGGCTAGCCGCAAAAAGAATCCTCAAGTACATCAAAGGAACAATGGAATTCGGTCTTTTCTATCCATACAATGATGAAGCAATGCTTTATGGATACTCAGACAGTGATTGAGGAGGTGACCAAGATGAAAGAAAGAGTACCACTGGCTATGTATTATATCTCGGAACGACTGCTTTCACATGAAATTCGAAGAAGCAGAGTGTGGTCGCCCTGTCCACATGTGAAGCAGAGTACGTGGTAGCATCATCCACTGTTTGTGAAGGAATTTGGTTGAGAAATCTACTAAAGGAGCTGAAGCATCCGCAGGAAGAATCCACAGTCATATATGTGGATAACAAGTTGGCAATTGAACTAGCCAAAAATCCGATGCAGCATGGAAGAAGCAAACACATTGATACCCGATATCATTTTCTGAGAGATCACTTAAAATAGAAAACGATAAAATTAGAGTATTGTCATACTACGGAACAGGTAGCAAATATTTTCACAAAGGCATTACCGACAGATGCATTCAAACAACTAAGAACGATGCTTAGAATGAAGCCGGTTTTGGTTTGAAGGGGAGTGTTGAAACATCCAAACCAATTGGACGGTTCAGATACTCCAGCAACGTCTGGAAGTTTTTCACGTGACTGAAAAGCCACACGTTATGGCTATTCCCACATTTTTCACATGTTGTGGCTGGTGGGTTTCCAAAGGTTTGAAACTGATAGAATTAATGTAGTTAATGAGGGCATTTGTGTCTTTTCACATTGGTGGGAAAAGTCTATATAAGGAGTGCTTGTAGTCCGTTTGGAACCAACTCGTCAGCTTGTAAGCACTAAAAATATATATAGCAAAGTTCCTCTTCTCTTCACGTGTCCAGTGAGTTTAAATCTTAGGCTTTGTAAAGCCAAGAGAAGTTCTAGCTAGTACAGCCAACAGAATTTAGACCAGATTTGAATTTTTTGAATCTGTAACGAATTTGAATTTGAATAGTGTTTATTAGGATACATCGAATATCCATGGGTTCTTACTCATGCCTTAGTGGTAGACTCGCATGAGTATCAACATGAGGTCATGGGTTGAGTACCCATTGTGGTGAAAAACCACTGTGGTGTGAGTGTGTAGGTGTGTGTGGGGTGTGAGTGTGCGTGTCCCTATTTTCTAGTGATATTATTCAAGCATTTTCATGCAGAAGATTGATCATGTTTTCATGAGAATGATATACTTTGTAGTGCACATGCTGAATGACTGGTGTGCATGAGCCAGCGATGCTCAAATTGGGGCCCAAAACCTGTTGAATTGAATTGTTGCAACTAATTCAATAGTGGAAAAATGAGCCTAGGGCCCATTAGGATGTATCTCCCGCAAAGGGGTTTCTGCAAATATCCATTTTTTCTTGTTCTCATTTTCGTCATCTCACTGACCGAAAACTAACAGTTTTCAGAGAAGTAGGCTTTTTAGTGTCCATTTCCACGAGTGGGGACCAGATGAATGCAGAAGTGCATACAAACGCATTAGGAAAAATGTAATTTGGCTCCAAATGGTGTTTAGCCATCAAAACGCCCTTTGGAGTGTGCGTCCAAATGGGCCCTTAGTATTCACAACATGAAAGGTAGCCCACAAATTTCAGTTGGATTCATTTCAAGTCTTAACTTGAAAGCAACATAGTCTAAATTCGGAGCCATTATCACTGCATGTGAATGCTAATGAAGATAACTACAATTAGCCGATTTCCACTTACTAGGGGACAAGCTCTTGCAATTCAATTCAGTAGTGCATCCAATAGTAGTGGAAAAAGGAGTTGCAGTTTGTTGAATTAATGCACTTTTGTGAAAAGGTTCATGTCTCTTTGTGAAG
>JAJHSJ010000013.1:64626683-64634183 GCA_021015155.1 Magnolia officinalis
CAGATCCAATGCACAAGATGAAAGGCTCATCACTTTACTGTCCATCTAATAAATGTAACAGATTGTATGCTCATAAATAGATGGCCGCATCTGATAAACAATACTGATGCAGATCCCAAAAGGAGGCTGATTCAAAGCCCAGTTTGAACTGGCCCAGATCGAAGTCAGGGCCAAGAGAAGTGGATCCCACTAGCGGGTCCGAAAGACGGACCCGAATTGTAATAACACGGATTCGGAGATGCGAAATGGACCCAAATTGGTCCGCATATGGCGGAGAGAGAGAGAGAGAGAGAGAAGAGAGAGAGAGAGAGCTGCTCTCGCTGTCCGTCCGATGAACCGAGATGGAGACGGAGCTCCTCTCTCTTGCCTGGATGTTCGACAGTTCCGACGACATGCAACTGTGTCGAGATGCAGGGGATGCCGTCGGAAACAATGGTGGTGAAGATCAACCCCAGAGACGCCGACAATGGCTGCTGAAGCAAGGAAGAAAGGGAATGGCGAGCCATGACCTTCGTCTGCTGATCCGAGGGTTGTCAATGGCTGTTGGCCTTATTGTCCGAGGTAAGTATCTAATATCATATGGTCATGAAGACCTAAATGGGATTAAAATCCTCAATTTATACCAGATTTGGGGTGATGGCCAATTGGGGTATTGAGATCCGAAATTCCCCTATTCACAATTTGGGGATGGAACCGTTTGGATGCCTGTAACTTGTGTAAAATGTAAGAAAGTTACAGGTGACTTTCTTACAGTTTGCGTTTGGGGGAGAAATGTTACAGGTAACAAAGTCTCAACATGTAACTTTCTATCGGGTAAGATTGCAAGAAATGTAACAGAGGAATTAGGTGTTTTTCAAGTCACAGGTTACTTTGTTACAGGCAACGGCTATCCATTTCGAATTTGGGAGAGGGTGGTGGAAACGCAGCTGCATTGAAGTGCACCTACATGCTCTAACCCAACGTCTCCTCTCTCTCTCTCTCTCTCTCTCTCTCTCTCTCTCTCTCTCTCTCTCTCTCTCTCTCAGCGTCTCCTCCCTCTCTCTGCTCTGGCAAGGGAAGCCCTAACCCTTATTGTTTTTCTTTTGTATTTTTTCCTCTCCTTTTTTTTTTTTTTTTTTTCGTTAGTGCGGAACGGGGCTGTTTGGCAGGGGTTTCGGATGCCTAACTGTGGGGCCCACAGTGATGTACTTTCCTTACATCCACACCGTCCATCCGTATTGAAAGCTCATTTTAGGATATGATACAAAAAATTAAGCTGATCGAAATCTCAAGTGGGCCACACCACAAGAAACAATCTTAACTAAATTCTTACTATTAAAAACATCATGGATCCACTAAAATATTTATTTTCCATCCAACAGAAGCGGTTTGCCTAGTGAGCAACTCGAAGTCCACCATAATTCATGTATTTTATCCGCTCCGTCCATCCATTTTCCCAGATAATTTTAGGGCTTGAGCCGAAAAATGAAGCATATATAATTTTCAAATGGACCACACCACATGAAACAATTGACTTGAACTCCTACCATTGAAAATTTCTTAGGGCCACATAAGTTTTGATCAAGCTTATATTTTTGTTTTCCGTTCATCCATGTATGTATAATCTTATAAACAGGTTGGATGACAAATAAACATTACTGTGGGGCCTAGAAAGGTTTCATAGGTGGAAATCATTATCCTAACTGTCCTGTGGTATGATCCACTTCATCGTTATATATGCTTCAATTTTGGGCTTAACCCATTAAATTAGATGGAAAAACGGATGGACGGCGTGGATGGACTACATACGTTCAAGGTGGGCCTAACTGAGTTTACTCAGTACGATAAGAGCGTACTAAGTAACTCAGTACGCAATCAGATTTCCCATCCAACCTATTGACAAGGAAATCAGATCTCTTATAGTGCTGAGTAAACTCACTTGTATATGATTTATCCATGTTGTCCATCCACAGAAACTAAGTTGCATGTAAGTTGGTTACAACTTACACCCAAATAGGATTACCTGTAACTTTCTTTCACGTGTAACTAGGTTACCTGTAACTTACTTACAACTTAAAAATTTACAGGCATCCAAGCGCAGCCTAAGCAGGAAAATGCCCTGGCAAGTTCGTCCCGTGCGCACGACTTGGCTGGGACCCGGGAACCAGACAGGGATTGCGTACTAACCCCACCAGGACCCATCTAGAGCAGGACGGTTGTTAGGGTTCTGTGAGGCCTACCGTGATATATGTATTTTATCCAAGCCGTCCTTTCATTTTGACAGACCATTTTAGGACATGAGCACAAAAAGGAGTTGGATCAAAGGCTCGAGTGGACCACGCCACATGAAGCAGTGGTGACAATGACCCCGTTGTAATCTTCATATGGCCCACCGTGATGTTTATTTTCCATCCAACCTGTTCATAATATCACATAGACCTGGATGAAGGGAAACATGAATTTCTGCTTGATCCAAAACTTCTGTGGGGCTGAAAATGTTTTGGGCGGTAGTTGTTTAATCCCCACTAATTCCTATAGTGTGATCCATTCAAGCCTTAAGATATGCATCCTTTTTAGGTTCATATCCTTAAATGATATTTTCGAAATGAATGGACGGCTTAGAAAAGAGACACGTATCACAGCGGGCCCCACAGAGCCCCTAACAGGACTGTCCATCTCTAGATGGAGACCACCGATGTGGTGGTACCCTGACCGTCAGGCCCACCTCAATGTATGCGTTGTATATCTACACCGTCCATCCATTTTGCTAACTCATTTTATTGTATGAGCTTAAAAATGAAGTAGATACAAATCTCATCTCAGATGAGATATACTATATAAAACAATGATCATTGGAGGTAAGAAATTAAAAACTTCCCAAGGCCCAATGTAATTAGGGCTGTCAATGGGCCGGGCCTGGGTAGGTCTTGGCCCAGATTTTGAACTAGTTTGGACTGATCTGTCAGGTTGGCCATATTCAAAATTTAGATTTTTCAAGCCCAAGCTTGGCTCATTAACACCCCTAACAATAACAGTAATGTATATTCGCCGCCCACCTAAATAAAATGAAAACATAAATATCAACTTGATCCAACTTTTTTAGCCCATAAAAAGTTTTTAACCATCATTCACCACAATTTCTCAGTGTGGTCCACCTAAACTTTATGTGTGCTTCATTTTTTGAGTTCCATGCCATAAAATGAGTGGCAAAATGGATGGAGGGTGTAGGTACACACACATCAAGGTGGGCCCCACAATCAGGGTACCACCCACACCGTGGGTTTCCAGGGTGGTGATCCCAACACCACCCACCTATTCCAGCTCATTTTAATGCATGAGTAAAAAAAATTAAGCAAATCCAAAGCTCAAGCGGACCACACCACATAAACAATGGGGATAATGACACTCATTATTGAAACCTTCCTAGGGTCCACCATAATGTTTATTGCCCTCTAACTGTTTAATAAGGTCATGTAGACTTAATGAAGGGAAAACACAAATATCAACTTGTTCCAAAACTTTTGTGGCCCTCAAGAAGGTTTTAATGGTGGGCTTTCAACCACTATTGTTTCCTATGGTGTGGTCCACTTTAGCTTTTGATTTGCTTCATTCTTGGATTAATGCCCTAAAATGAGTTGGTAAAATAGGTAGGTTGTGCGGATAAAATACATACATCATGATGGGCCCCACAGTGCCCAACACCGCCCTACCTAAGGTGTTGGGGTCACGCCTAATCTGTTTTCTACCTGACTCGGTTACGGTTACGCATAACATGGAGTCGTATCGGTGAAAAGGTAAAATGGTCATTTCTTCGGTGGAATTTTTGCTTTATTGTAGTGCTTTTTCATATGGATTGTTACTACCTGGGCACTTTGGCAGAAATGGGGTTCATTGATAACTTGGAACGTCCTTGTGACTTTACTTTTATCACAAGTTTCCTTGATGGAATAGCATTAATTTTAGTTAAGGGTGGCCATGGTAAAATTAAGGTTAACTGATGTAGAACGTATCACAGATACGTTCCTTGCATGGTTGGGCCAAAAGGTGGACTGTAAATCGACCATAACTTTTGATTCGGTATCGTTACGGGGTGCACAACCCATCGATTTTTACTGAAACGGGTCATTTGAGGTGAACCGATCCACAATGTAGGTCACATCTGCTCGTTTCGTCAGAAAACGCACGCTTTTAGCTCAAAAACGAATTTTTAGAAAAGAAAATTTTAGTAATTCCGAATTTATTTAATATTTTCCTATTTTTTTTTTTTTTTATTTTTAGATTTTCTTACTTTTTAGAAATAACTTGTAGTTATGCTAGGACTCTTCTAGCAAAAGTTTATTTGGAATTTTTATTTTTAGAAATTAGGCTTTAGAAGAGTTTTATTAGAATTATGATTTTTATTAGATACAAAATTTTGCTATTTTTAGTAATTATGAATTTTAGTTTATTTTTTCTTTATTAATGGTGTAAGGGGACACATTAGACAAATATTCATCAATCAATTTTGAATTTTATAGAATTTATTTTCTATTTTATTGTTCTTTTCCTCGTGGATTCGAGAAGTCTCTGTGAGGAGTCCAAAGAAGTTTCATGGATTCGGAACAGTTATCCCCCTGAGGAAGACGATGCTCGACCTCATGTCCTTCCCAGCATCATTAACCCTATTCCCTACTCCTTATCCTAACTCGCTCCAATAAGATTTGAAAATGTATTGTCAAGCTAGCCTGAGTTGGTCTATAAAAAGAGTTAAATGATTAAAGGTTTAAAATGTTTCCATTTGAGAATTTTTTTAGGGGTACGATGCATTCATAACAATTCACATCATATAAGCTGTTTGGATCATCGAAACATTTGCCCATGTCCATGAATATCTTTTATTAGACATGGGCCCATGGGGTTCACTTGTGAGTGGGTCCCACACAAGATTCCCTCTGAATCCTTCTTTCTGCTTTCTCTCGATCAGATGAATAGGATAACACATATCTCATCCAAACTCTCTCGATCACTTACTTTTAAAAAGGGAAGGTGTCCATCGTTCGAATGAAATGGATAGAGCTATCCTATAAGGTGCAACTGCCATGGCTCTATTTAGAGGTGGCTGCAAGCTAGGCTAGACCATTAGATTTTATTCACAGCCAACATGGGTGAGTTCGTGATTGAGGTAGAGACCCATCTTATCAAGAATTCAATTTTCACGTGGTGTTATTTCCCACCATTTTAGGGTCTTATCACCTTATATCAGGACATTTCAGGCCGGTACAGTTGTATTATTCATGGATGACAGAGGGCAAAAGACTACTATGCTCCTAAAAAGAGAGTAAAAGACAGTTCTAACAACGGTGTTGGCCTTCAGGCTTTTTGTGTTTTAGTAGAACTGTATTTTCCTGATAGAAAAGTGTGACACTATTCTGGTACATCATTTGTGCATCAAAGACAAAAGGAACATGTTCTTGGAATTTGGTAGTTCATGCAAAAATCAATGCTTCATTGTTTCTTTTCTATAATTTGTACATGATATGTATAATTTGAGGCTTTCATACAAGTCATAAAAAGACTTTGTGGTCCAGCTACAATGTATTTGTGTCTGGAGAAATGCTTGTGTTTGTACTGAAAACAAGATCATTCTACATTTGCCTGATCGCTTCGATGCTTTGGTTGTATGCTTTTTTAATTAAAGAACCTGGGATTTTAATGAAGTCACTTAGGGCATGAGTCTACTGTAACTGAAAGATGACTTAAAGTAATATTCAAGGGGAGATCAGGTATAGCGTACTATTGCCAAATCTCTAAAGTTGTAGCCAGTTCGTTTCCGTACTTCCTGTGTTTAACTTACATGTCTTCTGAAACTACCTTGTGTTGTATAAATAAAACACAAAATATTGATGTTACCCATCCTCATGGCCACAGCTCTGAAAGTGGAGGGTGTCTCTCTTGGCTTCCAGAGCTCTGGCTTTCTTCACTCGCTTTTACACACAAATACCTCTTTGCTGTGAATTGGTACCACAAATCTCTGTCAAAATGTCAATGCATAATATGCATGTTGTGGATATGGTCGACTGAGTTTAGTAGTTCAGAGATTGTTGCATTTGTGCAGCTGACATTCAATGGCTTGCCTTTTTTTTTTTTTTTTCCTGCTATTATGAATGAGTTTATTTCCTTATCTGCACGTATTCGCTATATGTCCTGCGATCTCATTTGTCCTGTCCCAGACTGCATGTCTTTTGTCATTGTCTCATGCAGAAAGGTCATATGATTTTGCAGGTCTCTCTTTTAGAATTTTCTCGAGACCGCAAAATGATGAGTGTACTCTGTAGCCAAAAACAGCAGGAAATTATGTTTTCCAAAGGTGCTCCTGAGAGTATAATTTCTAGATGCACAAATATTCTCTGCAATGATGATGGTTCTGTGGTTCCACTAACTACAGCCATTCGAGCTGAATTGGAGTCCAGGTTCCATAGGTCAGATTTCCTTGCATCTGGCATTTTTTAGTCCTTAAATGCAACTTTTTTTTTTTTTTTTTTTTTCCTGAAAATTTACATCATTTTTATTTGGTTTTTGACATCTTCATGCATGAATTCTATTTCAGTGTAAGCCCCATGTTTAGCCTCTCATCTTTTCTCATAGGTGTATGCCTCATGACAAACTTTTATGGAAAGGTAGCGGAGAAAATGGCTTCTTTTTGAATATTGCTTTTCCTACTTTACCAGTGCCACTTGATAGTTTAAAGGCTGAATAAAACATGCTATAGGTGTTTCTTAGAGGTCTTTTCTTTTAGACGATCATTTGAACTTCTTTCTAGGTTCTATGTAATTGTATTAACGCCAAAGTATATATATGGTTTGTTCTCAAACATTAAGTACCTTTCCCATAAGTGCCGTTTGGATTCATTGAAAAAAAAAATGAGGAAATGTTATTTATGTGGAAATATCATTTCTAGGAAATTGGTGGTAAGGGACACTATTTTTTCTGTTTTGTTTTCCCGCAAATTTCCTGTGGACATTGGTCTTAATTTCCATTTTTTGATGTTTGGCATAGATATTTTACATGGGGAAATAATGACTTGCTAGGTATTTGTAAGTATTAATAATGATGGGCCCCACATTGCTGCAATTGACTAACAATGATCCCCCATGATTAATATGATCTACCGATGGGCCCCACATGGAAATGCACATTTGGGATTGATTGACGATGGGCCCGCATGGTTAAGATCATCTAAGATGGGGACCCCACATGGCAATACACATGGCTAGGATCATGGTTTTGAAAATCGGTTAAGGTACCCTTGGATGCAGTAATGGATAGTGAAGCCCTACATGCCAAGTTAGTGATCACTCATAAGATGGTGTTGCAGGTAACAACAATCCTTATTTTACTTCTCCATGGTCCTCCATGTCCAGGGTGTTAACTTCCACTTCTATTACAAGAGTGGGTTTGCAGAACTGGATGGCTAGAACGTTGGTTGTACCTTCATTTGTTGTTGTCTATCGGCATCGTCTTGTTCTTGGTCACTATTGTCTT